>NIPM01000850.1:0-42781 GCA_002738285.1 Holacanthella duospinosa | reverse complement strand
CGCAAATATATTTAAGCACTCGCCAATACCACAATAGCGGATGTCGATTTCCTTCCTTTTAACGATTTCTGAGTCCACTCCTCAGTTCATGAAATAAAGGAATGGGCTCATAGAAACCCCGCCTATTTAACTCATGGGTTATTATGTCCTCAATAACGTCAATTTCATGAAGTTCATGTTTATTTAAATTGTGTTCGGTTTGATGGTTGTGGCTTTTGAAAACAATAGATGTTGCTAAAATGTACCACAACTTAGTTGATGTTCAAAATTGTCATTAATATGTCAGCTACACGTATTATAGTTATTACTTGTAGTTGACGTAGGTTACATGGCCACCCCTAAAATTCAAAATACACCCGATTTCGCTGAAATCAAAAACTAATGGCTAAATTTAACTAATCAACTAATCAGCATGTTAATTGATTTTATAGAATTTTCATTGACCTAGGTCTTTGGTGACGCAGAAAATCAAAATATTTCCGTTTCGGCTGAAATTAAAATCTAAAGGTTAGAATTAGCCATCTATTCAAAAAATGAGCGTATTAATTAATTTAATTTAATTTCAATTGACCTAGGTCACTTGTGACCCACAAAATCAAAATATTTCAGTTTAAGCTGAAATTGAAAACTAAAGTTTAGAATTAGCCAACTAGCGAATACATGAGCGTATTAACTCATTTAATGTAATTTGTATTGATCTAGGTCACTACTGACCTACAAAATCAAAATATTTCAGTTTTGGCTGAAATTGAAAACTATTAGGCAGAAATAGTCAAAACGTTAATCAATGAGTGCATTTAATTGATCTAGTATCATTTGCATTGAAATAGGTTACCTGTGACCTTTCATCTCAAAATATCTTCTGAAATTGAAAACAGATAGGTAGAAATAGCTAATTAAGTATTAAGCGAATGTGTAAATTTGATTTCAATTAAATCGATTGACACACGCATTGCTATGCAACAATCAAAGATTAGGCAACATGTTCCAATTTATTTTAATTTCCTTTGTCGATTTCAAACTTATAATTTGCTTTTATTTGTGTGTTGTCGCTGAATATAAGTCCAGTTCCAACTTCTATCTTAACTGTCGAGAGCCCTAGATTCACCACATACCAAGAAATGGACTTATATTCAGCGATAACATGTAAATAAAAGGAATCAAAGTTTCTCTATTTTCTCATAATGAGGAATGGGAAAGTGACTTTAATCTTAAAAAAACACAGAATTAACCAATTTTCAAAATAATTTTTTAGATAAACCCTAAAGTTTTTTTTTTCTGAGATGACAGTCATCGTCAGCAAGAGTGTCGCTAACACGTAATTGGTTTTACTTGAAATTTTAAAATTATGTTGCACACTAGACTGACACAATTGAGGAAGAACAACCCTCATGCTAAATTCCCTGGAACCAGAATATTTGCCGGCTTTTCCTTTATGCCACAATATATTAAGAGTAACTATGTGCTGAATGATGTATATTATATTTCCATTAGGATCATTATATCATCTGGCTAACAAAATCATATTCTTGGAGTTTAGAACCTTTCGTAGTGAAAGTGGAAGACGGAAAAAAGATGTAAGTATAAATAAATTTAATCTGCTATGAAAAACAAAACTTTTTGAACTCAGTAAATCTTTCGTAGCTTTTGAAAATTAGTCTCGATTGAAGTTATTATATACAAGTTCCTATGAAGAATATAAATTCGATAAGTTCACGAGGTGGAGTTATTGCGGGAAAATTGTTGCATGTTGATGAAGTAGAACCTGAATATGCATGGAAATGTTTACTACATATTTACAATGCTTATTGCGCATATAGTCGTCAATTTACCGCGTACTATGCTTACTGAGCATGTCGACAACCACTGCATACGTAGAATACGCAGGTAGAATTCGCGCCTGTAATGCGCACTGCACAGATAAATGAACTTGACGCATGGTATATTCAGTTTGTGAAAAAAACATTGCGATACATCATTAGTTTTCAAAATATTTTAGTTATTATCTAAGATGTAAATTTTCTTAAGGCAAAATTGGAGTGTTTTAAGTAAAATGAGAAACCTAGGTCAGTTGTCGGATAACGCTAATCTTTAAATTGTCCGTTTTTATTGCATGGGCTATCTAGTAGTCAAAACTCCATCTCGATCTGTCAAATCGTTTTATATTTAGGGCGTAGACGGATAGATGAATGGGCAGACAAAACACAAATCCATAATTTGTTTTTAATACATAATAATTTCATAAAGCTTTTTAATTATGTTCTGAAGTTGGACTTTCTTCCTCCAAACTGTAAAAATATGTAAGTCGTCAAAGTTGTTTGTCTACATAGATCTGTTATATCTGAATTTCAAAATTCCACAAACATGTATATAATCATTATGTCAGCGAAACATAATTTAGGTATATATTTATTAGGAGTTGAGATAGTATCGTATTTTCTTGAATATTGCCCACGGGTAATACAAGGTTTTTTGACCGTACTTGCTCCTCCCGCGCAATATACGAGATGCGCTTTATATATGGAAATGTTTAGTGATGAATCGCAAAGCTGGAATAGTAACTTTTAATTTAGTAAATTAATTTTTGTAAAGTTGGATACTTTGTAACTTTTCTAACTACTCGTCGTCTAAGATTTTTTCCCAACCGTCAAAGTCATCAACCAATAAATGGTCATCATCGTCGTCATCAACCTTCATAAATTCTATGGTCGAAGTGACAGATACTGAATCTTTATCTTCTTCAGTTGAAGCATATGACAGTAAAATAAGTTCCGCATCAGCACTTGGCTCTGGAAAATTTTGATACTTTCTAATTCATAAGTGTGAGTTCCGGCTTAAAAAATCCATTTATGATCATAAAAATCGATACCTGAGCACATGATTTTGTATACCATTCTCAAACTGTTACGAAAAACGCCTTGCGACGGTTTCCTCCTTTTGTCAACGAAATCATTTAATCGTTTGGTATCCACTCATTCCAACATTTTCTTAAATTTGTCTCGAATGGATAGTTAGAAGAGATGTTAAGTGGCTGAAGGAATTTTGCTATACCTCCAGAAAAAACAGCCAATTCGGAGTGCTTCTGAACAGCAACTTTCAATTTTCGCGTCAGGTGGGCAGTGCAAGCGTCGTAAAGAAGAAGACATTCTTCCTTTTATGGTTTTGAAAAAAAAACACACTTTCTTTTCATCCGGATACTATTCATTCAATTTTCAATTAAGGCTCCATTTATCCAACCTTTTGGATTAGCTCGTACGACAATATTTGAAAGAAACTTAGGTAGTGTCTTTCTTTTAAAAATAACGATTGGAACTAACTTCTTTCCGTCCTCAGTTGCAACAAGTACAGATACTGTGGTAAATTTTGTTCTGTTCTTTATTTGTGGGATCCCTGAAGAGTTACCATAGTAGTGCCTTCCTGCACCTACCCTTTTCTTCGTTACTTTTTAGTGTTGGGCGCTTCTGATGTAACTATAGATTTAATGATAACAAGAATAAATGCGCGTTATACAAAAGGTGCGCTCTATACATGAGGGCGCGTTATATTCAATAGATTACAGTAATAGTGGGCCACTCTGAGTTACCTTTTAGCTAAACAAACAAAACTTCTGTGAAATATATAGTTATATAAATATATACAGTATTACCTTTATTTCACCTCCAGGGCGTCAGAATATTTGATTAGTGATTGCAAAACAGAATGATTATCTGCGTGAGGCTGTTTAAGCAAATGAAATCCTCACAGATCCTGGATGATCTGCGGATCTCCCGAATCTGGGATGATCTGCGGCTCACACAGATCCGGGATAATCTGCGGATCCTACAAATCTGGGATGATATGCGGATCGTACAGATCCGGGGTAAGCCGTGGATCACAATGATCCAGGATAATCTACGCATCACAATGATCCGGGATAATCTGCGGATCTCACAGATCTGGGATGATTTGTGGATCACACAGTTCCGAGATGCTTTTCGGGTCGTACAGATCTGAGATGATCTGTATTCGTATAGGACTCGAGTAACACAGTACGGACTTGATCCGGACCTAGGCAATAGAAAACGGACTTGCCCGAGTTTAGATATAGAAGTACAAACTTTAACCGAATTTACTATTTTGGGGGCGTCTACCAGGGCGGACTGGTTACACTATTATACTGAGAAGGGCTCTGGGTACCGGACCCGTTCTGAGTCTGGATCTAGTTATCGGACTTGTCCCAAACTTGGGACTGGAATTACTTTACTCCGGGGTCTGGTACTGGAGTCTAAACTTTCCGATGGGGGATGTGATAATCCTGGAGGGAATATAGAAATTTGTTCTCCAGATTGAAAACTTTTTTCCCTGTCTCTGGGGAAGTTGAACAATTACTCCTATTTATTAACTCCTATTGTCCTGATTTACGAGGAATCCGAAATCCACTCTCACTGAGATCTCCGGGAGTTCGCGATCCGCGGGTGAATTGGTTTCTTTCCGGCATCTCTGGGAGCTCTTCCGTTCAACTAATCCAATACAGGGAAACTTACCGGTGGACCGAAATCCACATTCTCCCGATACCTTGAGGTCGGGTTGTACTCTTCCGTTCTGGAAAGATTCCGTTGGGGATCAACGTAGTATTGGGTCCCGATGTCCCGCGTGTGACCGGAGCGTCCGGGCCTCTGTTATCCATCTCCAGGTGCCAGCCACGCCGGAGGTATCGGAGTCCAAGATAACCGAAAGATGATGTGCGATGTCAAAAGGAACTCGAAGAACTAGTGTTGCTCGCTGAGATGGTGTTTTGCCACGCGGGACTTCTGACCCTAAGCAGGGATGGAGCCCTGCCGAGTCAACAGTCTTTGAAGAAATGGGGGAACCTTTGACACTACACACACGCTTCCTGTTCCAATGGGAGAAAATTCTTGTGTTTCTTTCTCTTCTCGTCTCCCGGTGGATCACACCAACTCTAACAACCTCACATAGAACAATCAAAATGAACCCACTTTACTCCTTGATTTAACCTAATTACTCATTTATTGCATAATTCCTTTTAATTTAACATAATTACATTTAGATTAAAACAAAACAAATTTTCCAACCTTTACTTTAGTTAAATGACAAAGCACTACCTAGGTGTTTCTACGCAAGCCTTCAAGCGTCGAATGAGCCCCTTCTTCTCTTGAAACACAGGAAGGCGTATGTTTTATTCAATCGGGAGATTACGGCACAGGAAACCGAGTTTCCTTTGTCATGCGTCCTTCTTTACATTTCGTCGTTAGTTCAGATGGACATCCCGGATAACCATATCTGGCATGACTGGTTCAAACCGGGTTCAATCCATGACTCAATTTCTCAGAAATTGATTTTCGCCACAATACTAACCTGATTAACTTTTGCATAGAAATTAACATTTTTTTTATGATGACCTCTTGAGGTCACAGGGGAGGTCAAACCAATATTCTCCCATAACCGTCGAAAATGACTCATACAACAGTTGTTCATGATATTAAACTGAGTAACTTTTACCTGCAATATTTTTTTCTGCCATGACCACTTGAGGTCACAGGATAGGTAACTCCTTATCCGTCTATTATATTAGCTTTAACACGTTATCTATCTGCGATACTAGGTTTAATTGTCTTAACCAATTTCTGATAACTTCAATATATCACTGATCCGTAATATAAGCTGTAAGTGGCATTAAGTTTATATATTTTTTGCTTGTTCCACTATTCGATATGGGGCTCCGCCGTCACCCTCTTGATCTATGCTTAGTCTCTTTAGCTGTACGGCATACACATAAATAATCGTTAGTATAAATCATAATGAAAAATTCTTTATAGCATTTGCAGTTATTTTTGTAGAGTTAATATTTTCGGTTACCGGAAAAAATGTTGACCTTAACCTGTGATCTTACCGGGTGATCGCAAAAAAAAATGTTGCGGGCAACAGTTACTCAGTATAATATCATGAACAACTTTTGTATGGGTCATTTTCGACGATTATCGGAGAATATTGGTTTGACCTTCCCTGTGACCTCAAGAGGTCATCAAAGAAAAAAATGTTACAGGCAAAAGTTACTCAGTTTAATATCATCAACTTTTGTATGAGTCAATATCGACGGTTATAGGAGAATATTGGTTTGACCTTAACTGTAACCCCAAGAGGTCATCATAGAAAAAAATGTTACAGGCAAAAGTTAGTCAGGTTAATATTATGAACAACTTATGTATGGGTCATTTTCGACGGTTAAGCAGTAGCCGGGGTTTGACCTTGAACTGTGACCTCACGAGGTCATCACAAAAAAAAATGGCACAGGGAATAGTTGCTCAGCTTAACATATTGAGCTACTTTTGTATAGATCGTTTTATCGCTCATGTAGCAACATAAAAAATGTCTGTTACTTTAAAAAAATTTTTTTGTACGCATCCTAATGAAGAAAAACTTAGAAAAATATCGAGATGGGGAAGATAACGGTAAAAAACTTTGAAAGTTTTACTGCCCACCCTTTGCTCGAATTCAACCGTCTAAACCTTACCAAATTCATTTCAAATCTTTAATGTTCTAGTGAGACTAACCGTTTAAGTTCTAACATCAGCCTGAAACAATCAAAAATTTTACTCTCCAATTAAGATTTTAAGATAAAGTGTAAAGTAGCAGAGAGGTCATTGAAATAGAAACATGAGCACATGAAACACTTATTTTGAAAAATATGCCGTCATGTAGGTGGTGTTTATTACTTATTTGGAAACAATCAATGTAAACAAAGTTCAGATCCGAGATAATTTATTTTTCGTCGAAGACGTACAATTTATAATTTGGCACACAATCATTGGTTCACAGAAACTATTGCACTTCTCAAATCTCACGTCAAACAGCATTGTGAGCATTTAAACTTGCTGTCTTCTTGTTTGCACGTTTGTGTATTTATTAACTAGAAATTTGGTGTGAATCGGTATAATCAAAAAAAAATTACTGAATACGATCAGTTTTATTTGGCGTATTGTCTGTTTAGTATTGTTTAATTAACCTTGTAATATAATTGTTTGAAAAGAATGAGCAAACAAGAATGTATGAAAAAGCTGAGCGGAGCTAAAATTCAAACATTTATTAGCATGAAAAATCTAAAAACACAAGAAATAAAATGGGCTCAAAATGTATCAGCAGGTAAATATGAGAAGTCAAAAGAAAAATTGATTAATATTTTGTCGTTTACGGATATGAAGGAAGAATTGGACATTAAGGTAAATTGATTCTACAAATTAATTCTCGATGCAATCAACGCATTGTAGAAAACAGTATTGAATTTGTCATTAAAATTTGTTTTCTGTAGTATGTCATATTTGTGGCCCTGGCGGAAAGTATGACTGCCCCGACTTTTCAAGAAAAGATTGTCACAGAGGAAAACGGGATAAAAATATCACAGTTTATTGATTTATGTGAGGGAAAATTCAAATATAATGGAACACGTTTGTGAGTTATGCCAATTAAATTTCGCACCAAGCGACATACTTCACCTTACTGCAAATGTATTACTCCTAAAACCGTAACATGGACATAAACAGGTTGAATTATAAAGTGTCCATCTAGCCCAGGAAGAAAAATTTTTCTTCCACTTTTGTCTATTCTCGATGATGTAGATATAGTTAAATGTAGTTTTTCAAATTAGCTATGTCAGACCCTCACTCTTGTCCTTGAAATCTCATTACTTTAAAAATAAACATTTCGATAGTTACATTATTTTCGGTCAAAAACGGTAGCATGACAATGGGTCAGTTTCTGACTAATGTTTAACAATAGTCAAGTTCAAATGTAAATTAGCATCGGTCACTTTGAGTTGGCAGAACACAAATTAAAATTGAATCAAATATTACTAATTCTTTCAATAATTAAAAAGATACCGTCAATTTATTATATTTATATTCATTATTTTATCTGCAAGCTTCTAGAACAGAAATTTGGCTAGATTACTTTTTATTTTTTACTATTTTTCAAGTTTACAACATAAATTCAATTTTGCAATAAAGTTTAGAACACTTCCCACTCGAGCGAAATTATCCCAAACCATACAGTAGTAAGGAAGAGGTTGTCAACGGTTGTAGCCCGTGGTACAGACCGCTCAATATATACCTTCGACGCTTCCATATACATATAAAGAATCGATATAGATATAGAATCGAACATACAGTGGACCTCGTCTATTACAAACTTTTAGGGACCAGGAAATTCGGTTCATAACACCCGATGTTTATTATAGCCGAATAATGAACAAATATAAAATTTAAAGTTATACTCATAACATCCGATGTTTTTGAGTATTTTTAGTTCAATTATTTTCTTTTTCTACCTACAATCACTACCTCACAATCTAAATAAATCAAGATTTTAGTTGAACAGGAAAAAAATCATAAATAAAACTCGTGTTGAATGCCTTCAGAAGTCTGCAATGTTAGTATTTAGTTTCGATTTAGAGATGCTGTAATAGTGGATGAAAAATAATAGATAATTAAAATTTGACAATTGTCTTATTTTGTTCAATACGTCACTAAATAATAGGAAAACGTTGATGCAGCGATTCAAAACTTCAATTTTTCATTCATTAACAACGCATTTTATTATTTTTTATAAAAATCAGTGGCAATGGCGTTGGATCGCTTATGGCTATTGTCTCTGCCATGCACTTTACGTGTTGCTGATAATGAATGGGGTTATGTGAGTTATTCTTCGATTACTAAACGGAGGGGGCTATCTATGGCGCTAAAAACAGAATTGAAATTCAAAATTATAATTGTAAATTTTAGCAACTATAAATTAAATTAAATTATTCAATCATTCAATAGTTCAATTAGTTGTGTATAATAAATTGAAGTAATCGTTTTTTGATGCCTCTCCTTCCCAGTCAAAAATAAGTTGGACCCAAGATTCTGGCTCAATAATTTTTTTTTGAAGGTAGATTCATGTAAGATAAGATTTTAGTTCAAATATTAATAAATGTCATTCTCAAAAGTTTTAGTACAGTTACAGTACAGTATAAATCAAATTACCTATAAATTTTGGGAAATAAATTTGAGAAATTATATTATTAGTAATAAAGCTCTTACATTACTCGTACAATTTAATCATTCTATAAATTCATTCATCAGTAACTTGAGCTGGACTTTTTGTAGCCAAGTAACGTGAAGCAATGAAGGTCCGCTGAGTAGCGTTGCTCCTTTCCAGCCATAGCCTTGAGATAAAATGACTGCGAGGTTACTGAATAAAGCGAGAATTAGTTGCTAGTCTGCACTACCAAATTTCAATTAACGTAGTCTCTATTCTAACTTTCTGTTTTGACATCGAGTAATATTATCAATTTGCCAGTGATTCGAGCCAAATCAGAGTAGTTAGAATAGTTAAAAGTTAGTTAAAATTTTTAACTTACCTACTTGAATGACATCAAAAAACAATTACTTCAATTTATTGTACACAACTAATTGAATTACTGAGTGATTGAATAATTTAATTTAATTTATAGTTGATGAAATTTACAATTATAATTTTGAATTCTGCTTTTAGCGCCATAGGTACCCTTTCTCCATTTTGTAATCGAAGAAAAAGTCACATAACCTCATTCATTATCAGCAACACATAAAGTGCATGGCAGAAACAATAGCCATAAGCGACCCAACGCCATTGCCACTATTTTTTATAAAAAAAAATAAGATTTCAGAGAAAAAGCCTGTTTGTTGTAACCAAATTCAGGCTCACGACAATATACAAAAGTGAAAGCACCTCGGCTATAGGGACACAAATGTATAGATATTCTGTATCACTGCAGTCAGTTGTAGTCAAAATTTACTCAAGTAATTGGCGATCATAATTCAGGATACAATCCCTAGAGTGGTTTCAGACATTAACTTCTTCCAGCTTCTTCCAGCTTTTTCCTAACTCTGTAAATCTGCAATTGCACCTCACTTGAAGAAATTCAAATAAACCTATAAAAAGTTTGACAAGATCTTTTTAGGAAGATGGACAATTATACTAGACAAGGCCAAAAGAATAGATTATTCAAGTTGTTTTGGGCTGAATTTTAGGAGGAGAAAGTTACATTTTTGTTATCGATCAAAAACAAAAGATTGTGTATCGGTTATAATTTAAACTAACTACTTGTAGGAGAAACCGTATTAACGTAACTACTGCTTTTCTTAAGGGCGTGTTCAATTAAATCATAAATGTAGTTTACTGAAACTGCTCTAGTATCAGAATTCTTTACGACATTTTCTTTGGGAATACAAAGGTTGCCTTAAGAAAAATCCTAAAAACGACATGTTAACTCATTCGAAATCTCTTTTTTTTTCAGAATTCAATTTTTGTAAGAATAACGAACCTCAAATTTAAAAACATTAAAAAATTTAATAAAAAGAGACTCGTACCTATCTGAAGTTTTTATTATAATAATTTTTACACGTAATTTTACCTCAAGAGATTTGTTTTTTTAGTCTCAGAATATTCAGAAAAATTTCTTTCTTCCTAACAATGTAATGTCAGATGGAGCTTGCATCTAACGCTAAAATTTTGAATTTTGAAAAAAAAAAGAGTTGAATATAACTCGTTTTATAAAATAATTATTTTTCCTCATAGCAACCTTAATGAATGTAAATGAGGATAGTTCTAGGTAACTTGACCAAGGCCAATATTAACCGGTTTGACAATATAAACCAAAATACCACGGTTCCTAGGGAATTACCTATTGGTTGCCTAGGAAAAGCATGGAGAATCGCAATTTATGCTTTTTCCATGTCTTTGCCAACTATTGTCTATGCTTTGTCTAGGCAACGCATGGAGATTGCTTTCCCTAGAGAAACAATCTCCATTAAGATTTTTTCTCATAAATTTATGTAAAAATTTGTTTTAATCAAAATCAGAGATTTTCAATCTCACGGTTTCAATTTTTGAGGCTTTTGACTATGCGGCAATTTCAATTCAGTCACTTCTCGTTTTTACTTTACTTTTGTGATTTTCGTAATAATATTCAAAATCTGAAAAATTAGTCAGTAAGGATTTTGGTACTGCTTGAGTAAGTTTTCAATTTTTACTTTCTGCATCAAATCTTCATCTATTGTTAAAGAAAAGTTATGAATAGGGAACGATTTGCGAATTGTCTAAATAATGTTTGGAGAAAGTTTAAATACAAACTCAATGGAGATTGATTGGAGAATTGCCTAAGCAATTTTCCCCATACGTTTCCCAAATAATACATGGCCAAAGTGTAAATCCCGCGTCACAGCTGATAGATGAAACTTATCAAGTTACCTGGAACGCCCACCTACTACCCATAATTGTCGATGAATGGCCAGGTGGTATAACTAGTTAAAATATTATGAAAAAATTGATAAACGGAAGTAATATTGACAAGAATCTTGAAAAAAAGAAACAAAAATCTATTGAATTAAAAATTAATTGTGAATCATTCGCCAAGCGGATTCCGCAAATACACATTTCTGAGGAATTAGATCAATGAATTATGTTGGTTCGTTGGTGCGAAATTGCAAGCACTAAAAATTGAAAAAATATCAGACATTTGTTTTTATTTTAGTATATTTGAAATTAACATCACAGGCGATCAGTATCGTTCATACACGCTTGAAGATTCTATAGTATTCGCAAAGCAGCAAAAGGGAATACTTTTGTGCCGACCTGAAACATCTGAAAATTATAGCTGGATCCCAATCAATAACGTATGGTGCGAAAATCAACCTGATAGAAAGATGTTAATACTGAGCTTCCCGTGTATATATGGAAATTACAACATGTCACAAGTTTATATTCAACATCATTTGGTAAGATTAATTAATTGCTACTCAATTAGTGGCAACATAGTGTTACTTTATATTTTTTTATAATTTCGTCAGTAATTATCTTCGCTAAAACAGTTAAACTTGGTTATGACTTGAATTTAATTAAATCGGTAGCATAATGGACTATATGTAGAACGTTTATGAGAGATAGGAAATACAGCGCCAAAACCCTCATTAATGCTGTCCTCTCCACTATTTCGTAGTAGAAAGGGCGGCGGGAAGTATCGTTGGCGACGGGCAGTACGGAGAGTGGCGGGAAGTAAGGAGATCGGTGCGTTGCGAAGGAAGCTACGGCAAAACGCAATTTGTCAACCACGGTTTTAGAGGTTGAAAAAATATCCCAGTTGTCGAGAAGGTATTGGGCGATATTTCCGCTGTGGTGGTGTTAAAGAATCTAAATTGGAGGAATTGGTTATTCCAAGGTTGCTATGAGAATTATTGAACAACCACTATTATAAGGTTAGACCATAACTCCATTTTTTTTTTTTTTTTGAAGTCAGATGACTGGTTGTCATCTGAGACCGTTTCTAAGGTTACAATGAAATATATTTAAATCTACTTGAACAATCTTATCTACTCTTAAAAACTATAATCTTTGAATTTTCTTGGCATATTTCAAACACCGGTAAATAAAATGAAAGTATGCAATCTTGATTAGAAGTATTTTAACTTAAAATTTTCAAAATAGAAATCCCCGGATACGAGGGAATAGCGTTAGCATTTAGGTAAATCTCTAGTGTGGAAAATTTTCAAAATAATATAGGTACTTAAGTTTTATAAATTTGCTCTCATTTATTATTTCAATCCTAATTTAAAAAATTCGTTAAATAAGAGATTATAGAAAGTGTTTAACTAAACCTTGACATTGAATTCACCAGATACCCCGCATCACGCCAGATAATTTATTGTAATACACAAGATGTCGGAAAACTATTCGACTGAGACGCCATCTGTTCAAAATATAACAATTTTCGACAAAAATAATTAAAAAAAAACGTGAATAATTAATTTTTGAAAATTAAAAATAAAATTTTGAAAAAGTTTGTTTATAAGTTTATGGTTTGATATTTTTTCAAAAAAAAAAAAAAAAATTGGAGTTATGGTTTAACCTTATAATAGTGTTTGTTCAATAATTCTCATAGCAACCTTGGGTTATTCGTTGATCCAAGGTTCCTTGACAACAGAAACAACGGCTCTTGATAAGGTTATGTCATAACTCTAAAACTTAAAAAAAAATTATTTTGTGATCAAGGGTTATCGAATCAACAAACTTTAGAATAAACAAACAGATTTATGTTGGGTTTCGATTAAAAGTTAGTTAAAAATAATTTACAAATCATCATTTTACATCGTTGCTAAACAACGCATTCTTCAGCTGGGTGCCGATGGCACCCAGTTGAAATTTTTTTTTTAATTTTTTTGGAGTTATGAAGTAACCTTATCAACAGCCGTTTGTTTCTTAGAGTCGAGAAACCTTGCGTTGATTAGTGATGAAAACTTTCCTTTCCTTTCGTTTTTTGTCAGAAACGAAAAGGAAAGGAAAGTATCAGGTTGAAAACGAAAACAAAATTAAAATCCTAAAACGAAAAGGAAAGGAAAGCAAACGGAAAGGGAAGGGGAAAAAACGAAAACGGTATTTTTTACAAATTTTTTGATTATCAAATTTAGCAAAGCTAACGAATTTTTTTTCTAAAGTAACATCCTCATAATAACAAATGTAAAAAATATTACTCAACAATTTGGTTAACTCGGCATTTCCTGCAGTTATTTAGATTAGGATTTGGCCCGCAGGATTTGGATCCAACAGCCATTTCGAGCCAATCCGTGACCCGAGCGATTCATTTCTAACCAGGCTCAAATTGTTGTTTTTGTCTTCTTGTCTTCCCGCATTCCTCCAATCTCTACTAATATACATTAACTCTGTGCCGGCATCCGTCCCATTTCTTCCCACATGCCTGCTTGTCTTCCCGCATTCCTCCCTTGTCTTCTCGAATCCTCTATTGTCTCTCCGCATCTCTCCTAATTCTACCCACATACATTTAGTTCTTGCCACATCCCTTCCATGTCTTCCCGCATTCCTCCCATGTTTTCCTGTATCCCTACCTTGTCTTCCCGCACCCCTCCCTTGTCTATTCGCATTCCTCCCATTTCTTTCCGAATTTCTCCTCTTGTCATGCATCCATCCCTTGTCTTATAGCACATCTCCCTTGTCTTCCCGCATCCCTCTTATATCTTTCCGCATCTCTCCTTTGTCTTCCCACACCCCTCCCTTGTCTCCCCGTATCCCTCCGATATCTTTCCGCATCCCTCTCATAGCTTTCCGCAAACCTACCTTAACTTATTAAAAACACTTAACAAAAATCGTGTTCACTTAACAATTTCGTAACAAAACGATTCACTTATTTAAATTTTTGAATTTCTACACTCAACTATTCAAAACTAACTACTCGTGCGCATTATTTAAGAAAATCCTTTTTCTGTTTCCTTTTCTTTTCTTTTCGTTTCCTTAGAAACTGAAAACGAAAAGGAAAGGAAAGGAAACGAATGAATTCGTTTTCAAAAATCCTAAAACGAAAAGGAAAAGAAACGGATTTTCGTTTTCGTTTTCGTTTTTAAAGGAAAGCATTTCATCACTAGCATTGATCAATAGATAAATCAAGGTTGCTATGAGGAATAAAATCCAAACGTCCTCTTACCCTTAATTTAGACTTCGCCTTTCCTTCACCTTTCACCTTCACCTGTTAAACACCTGCAGCTTCGGTGAAAAAAAACTAGACCATTTAAACTTCTCCTTGGGTCAATTTCACCTTTGAGTGCGGGTAACTTGAGGTTAAGTAAAAATTGTTTTCTCGAGTTGAACCATTAAAATAATATTTGAAAATGAAGCTGCATTTAGTACTTCTAAAGGTCTTAATTGCGCATAGAATTCGCAAACAACGGATTTTTTATTTTGTTTAAACGTTAAACAATATTTTATTTTTAATTAACTGCTAACCCCTAATTTATACTTATCCTTTTCATTACCTTTCGCCTTCGCCTGACCTTTGCTTAAAATAATAGTGAAAATCGCACAACTATTTAAACTTCACCAGATGTTATTCAGCATCTCCTCTCCTTTTCCTTTTTGGACGGAGAATTAAAGGTGAAGTAAAAATTTAATTTAATTCAATTAACTTTTCATCAAAAAAGTATTGTTGATTATTGTTAGCATTTGTTAGTTTTTAATTAAGAATGAAATTCAAATCCAATTTTTGCCTCTATTTTGGCTATGGTTGGGGTGAATTGAAAATTTAACAAGTCGGTTTCACCTTTCACTTCGATAAAAGTTGACACTGTGTCAACTTTTAATTTTCACCAAAAGGTGAGGTGAAGGTGAAGGTGAGGAAAAGTAAAAATGTCACAAGAAAAAAAGTAAAGGGGAAAGGTGATGACCGGGAAAGGTGAAGGTGAGGCGAAATATTTCACCTGAAAGTATAAATCCAGAAAGTTGTGGCGAAGGTGATAATTTTCACCAAAAGGTGAGGTGAAGGAGAAGTATAAATTAGGGGTAAGCGCTGAGTAAAATTTTAAGTTCCACTTTTTATGTGCGTTATTTGGAGTAATTGAGATAAAGTACAATTTCACCTTTCACCTCTGTAAAAGTTGAAGCAGAATCAACTCGGCATTTTTACCGAAAAGTTAAGTGAAGGTTAAAGGTTGGAGAAGTCTAAATGCCTGGCGGGGTGAAGCAAAGGAGAAAGTTGATGGTCGGGTGAAGACGAGGTGAAGTGAAAATTTTCCCCAAAAAGTTTAAATGCATTCACCTAGGTTAAATTTGATAATTTTCACCAAAAGGTGAGGAGAATTGGAAGTCTAAATTAAGGGTTAGAGTTTACTCCATAACTATTATTTTTAGGAAAATTATCAAGTCTAAAAAAATAACAAACCTTCGCTTTTGTAAACAAATTTATTTATTTTTACTTTCGCTTTTTAAATTATTAACAGTTTCAAAAATATAATCAATTGAAAAATGTCGACATGCATTATTAAAACTTGTCGAAATAATTTTTAGTGTTAATAAAAATACACTAATAAAAATTTAATCAGTAAAATTAATATTGAAATTTAAAAATTGTCATAAGGGCAAATCAAAGTGGCTTTTGAAATTTTGAAATTTTGAACTTTTGAAATTTTGGAGCATGCGCAGTCCAGTTTTGAACTTTGCAAAGTTCAAATTGATTGATTTCAATTTGCAAAAAAAACTTTCACAATTGTTTGTAATTGTTTGTAAGTATATTTTTTTCATATGGATTACTTTAAACTTCAACTTATTGGTTGTACAATCATTCATCTGCAAAGTTTCTAGCATTTTAGTATAAAACACATCAGCTGTTGGTTTCTGTAATAAAACAATTAGGCAATTTTGGGTAATAAGATTAAAATTTAACATAGAATAAAAATCTTACCTCAAAGCCTCCTCCATTTAACGTATGGTTAGTTAAGAAATTTAGTATTGCATTCTTCTCCTCTGTAGTCCATTTTCTTGTTGACCTTTGAAGTTTTGTTTGCTGTCCATCCGGTTGATCTTCAGATTTCCTTTTCATCTTGATTGACTTTACTGGTAGCATGTCACTACAACTGATTACTAACTAATCATGTAATTAAGTAATTCTAGCTATACATTAGTGACTAATGTATAACTAGAATTACTTAAATACGTACAAGTTCCAAATTAACGTTAATTAATTAAAACTTGAAGCTTATTTAAAAAAATAAAAGTTAAAAATAAAAATCAAGAATTTCAAATGACTTGCTAAAGCCTTTTCTCATGTGAAACTTCAAAATCTCTTTTGTAGCTCAACAGCCAATCACAGAGCTCGTTTCATTTTAAGTTTGATAAACCCTTTGCAAACTTCAAAAGTTCAAAATTTCAAAATCTCAAAAGCGGCAGATTGATTTGCCCTATAGTAACATAAGTTTGAAATTATACTGGCTGACGAAACGTCAGGCAGGAAAAAAAAATGGGCTAACCTCTTAGAGGACTTTTAGATTTTATTTCTCATAGCAACGTTGAGATAAATTATGCAAATATAGACGGAATTGTTTATATTTCGTAAATCCCATAAAATAATTAATAAAATCAACATGGTGATGATTCGTTAAAAAATTAAAAACTGAAATAGTTAAATCTTTATAATTTTAAAATTAAATTTAAAATTATTGATGTCTAGATTTTTTGACCTAGACTACTGGTGACCTGTGATTTCAAACTATAGCCGTTTTGACTGAAATTAATAATTAGTGCTTCCCTAGAGGCCTCCGAAAATTTAGTCCCGTATTCCCGACTTCGTGCAGGGGATGGACACCCATAGTTATAACCCGACTTCGTCCATCCATAGTCATGGACACCCACTAGTAAGCGGCGTTTAAGCAAAGTTAACTGTTCAGTGTTGCCTCTAACGTTGATTGAGAACAAGAAACTTAAAAAATTATTTCATCGGCTTACACAATAACACGTAACTTTAAAATTGAAAATTTTATTTATGAACATCGATATGTAGATGCCATGCAAGGCAATGGGAGTGTAAACTAAATTTATTTCGACATTATTTTGTTTTGACGAAAATAAATAAAAATTTTAAAGTTACGAGTCATGATGTAAACTAATGGAAGTGGCTTTTGAGTAAGTATCTTCTTCTCAACGAACTAGCTTGTCACTTTTAATGAAATAAAGTAATACCCCGGAGCTCGGAAATTTATCCAACCCCTAAAAAAGTGGTTCACAATTTGTGTTTTGCAGTAGCTAACTTCGCGGCGGACAGACCTCTCTGTTGCTCACCGTCTTTCTTACTGCCCACCGGCCTTCCTACATTCTACCACTTTTCCTACTGCCCACCGGCCTTCCTACATTCTACCGCTTTTCCTACTGCCCACCGCCCTTCCCGCTGCCATCAGCTCTCAATGCTGCCCGCAGCACTTCTTACTGCCCGCAACCCTTTTTACTGCCCGTAGCCCTCCCTACTGCCCGCAGGCCTCGCTACTGCCCGCAACCCTCGCTACTACCCGCACACCTGGCTACTTCCCGCCGCCCTCCTTACTGCCTTTAGCCCCCCTTACTGCTCTTAGCTCTCAATGTAAAACATTTTGGTTACGCAAAAACACAACTATGTACTATTAATTCAAGTGTCCATGACTATGGACAAGGTTGGATTGAACTTTTTGGTGTCTATAGATATGGACAAAGTTGGTCTGGACATTTCCCCTTGCTTAGCATTGTGCCACAGTTCGGAAATAATACAGGTTGCATCTAAAAATGCATATTGCCAGCAACCTACTGTGTATTTATTTCACAATAATTAAGAAAAATGTAAACTTTGACTATCATAACATTTGTTCGATGCTAAGTTTGACTAATTCACGAGAAAAGTTTCCGCTCAATGGTCCAATGTGTTAATTTGTCCGATATTTAAAAACGGTTCAATAATTATCTTCTTAGCTCACTATTGCGCAGCACACTCAAACTCTTTACTAAAATTGTAAATAGTAGGCTGATGGAGTGGATAAGTAAACATAACATCGTATCCGACTTTCAAGCAGGTTTCCGGAAAAAAAGTTCTTGCGTTGACCACGTTTTACTCTCATGTCTATGACACAGATCCAACTTCTCAAAGAAAATGAATTACATGTTTGCTTCGTTGATCTTTCCAAAGCATTTGATATTCGAAACCACAACCGCTTATGGAAAGTTCTTAAAAACATAGAGTTATCCACTAAATACATCCGTGTATTCAAATATATAAGTATGCAGGTGCGAAGTTTTCCACTTCTTACGATTTAACTGAGAGAATAAAATCATGAAAGGACTCCTTCCAGAGGAATCTGCAAGTCCTACTCTCTTTAACATCTTTTTGGTGAACATATTTGATAGATGGCTCCTTGCCGGTTTTTTTTCAACCGCGATCTGTACATTTGCTTCTTTATGCGGACAATCTAGTTCCGTTGCATAGTCACGAGAACTCCTCCAACAGAAAATGAATCTCACTGCTAATTTCTTTCACTTACGAGGTCTCCGAGTCAATTTTGCTAAAACAAAAGTACTTGTGATACGGTGTCCTGGAAGGGTGAGAAAAGAAGACAAATACTCCTGGAGAAGTGTCCCAGCACAGACTACGAAATTTTATATGTATCGTGGCATAATTTTCCAATTGAATGGGTCGTTCAACCTCCACTCTAAATCGGCTATTGGGAAAGATATTACAGCGTTAGGCACTGTAATTCCCACACTAGGCAGGATGAAAACCCTTAACTTGCAAACCTTGAAATTTCTTTTAAATTCCGTTGTCAAATCAACTACCTTGTACGCCTCAGGGGTGTGGGGATCATAGCACACAAATGAAATAGAAAGAGTTCAACAGCAATATTTTAAGAGACTCCTCAACCTTCCTTTCAGCATCCCCTGATATTTTGTTTGTTTAGAAACAGACTGCCTTCCATTAAGCTTTGATGCATTCCTGTTTACTATTTTTCTATGGTTCTGCCAGCTAACGATTTGAACCTTGCTCTAAATGCGTATATAGAACTTCGAAAAACCTCGTATAGACATCCAATCAAAAAATACAGTTGGTGTTTGCGGTTGGAAAGTAGGCGAAAATTTTTAGATATGCAAGGCTTATACGAAAGAGGCTTAGCGTAAGAGGGTCAAATTTGTCCAGAAATTTCTACTTGCTGGGTACGAAGAATACTTGAACAAATTTGACTTTATATTCGCACAGCAATCTTACACAATTCCACACTATCATCAAATAAAATTCTCTGATATCCCCGCACCTTTTCTATTCAACAAAATTTCTTCTTCGATGGCAACATGTATCCTACTAGTTCGGATAAATTCCAACTCTGTCTACAATAAAGGAAAATGTTTTAACATGGGATTTTTTTATCAGAAGCAGTAGATAGCACTACCGGCTGTTTGCGTCAAGACGGACGCCAAATCTAAATATGGACAAAAAGAGCCTTAAGGCTCTTTTTGTGAGTCTGTTTTTTAAAAGTGGGTGTGGCTTCCGGTTTTTTTTGTTTATTCGAAATTTTGGATTATTCTTGGCATTCTTTTTGTGTAACTTGGCTGTTAGGCCTACTTTGTACACAATAGCCTTATTTACACCAAATTTCGAATAATTGTTTTGTTTATTTTATGATTACTTGACTTTTCTTGTGTAATTTGGCTATTAGGCCTACTTTTACACAATAGCCTCGTAATTTATTTGTTTATGTGTAATATGTTTAAGCCTTTAAACCGATTGCCGAATGTCGGTTGCTTATTGGTTAGCTCTTGTAGAAAATGGGCGTGGCCTAAGGTCAGTTTGGTCTGCTTTACTCGCGCCGCTATTTGTATTTGTAACCGAGTTGAGCTTGTCTCATTATTTTCGGCCTCAAATTTGAAGCCTACAAAACTAATGAGACTGTTTTGTTCTAACCTTTTTTGACTTGTCTTGTTGGTTTCTGCCTCAAGTAGAAGCATACGAAACAAACAAGACAATGTCGCGGCTTGAGTTCACGCCTTTCGACGTCATCTCACTTGTCCTGTCAGTTTCGGCCTCAAGTAGAACCCTACGAAACTGACAGGTCAAGCTTCTTACTTATTATTATACACGCTTAACCTATTGACCTTATGTGACCCTAAGTCCTTAATTTTAAGAAATTTTTCGGCAGCACTGCTTTACGCCTGCCGCTATTTGATAAAATTTTTTTTACTATGAGTGCTTCATGTTTTACTTAAGGCTAGCTTTGCCTAATATTTAAAGTTATTAATTTGTATAAATTTTTAAATTACCAATTGATGATTGTTGACGTTGGTGATAGGATGACCAAATCTCTAATGGTCGCTAGGTGTTTTGGTTTTGTGGTCAAGGGATTCTAAGTGGGTCCTTCGATGGTTCTTGGTGATGGTTGAGTCCTGTGGAGTGAGGTCTCGGAGTCACCAATAATCATCAATTAATAAATTAATACTTTTAATTAATATTTTAATTTTAAATTAAATAAATTAAATCAAAAGATTGGAAAATTTTAGAGGAATAATATTTATTATTATTCTTTTTCCAGAATGGAAGTGAGCGTCTCTTTTTGACGCTATATATATGCTATATATAATATATTTTTATATTATAAAATCTTAACCTAGGGACGGTAGCTTTTTCTTTAGTTAAAGAATAGGAAAAGGGTGAAGATATGATGGTTTCTTCTTGTTGTGTTATGCTGTTGTCTCTTGATGAGGGACACAACAACACAGGAATGGGATGATGGGGACGACGAGAGGGACTCCTGTTCCCTCAAAGTTTAACTGAATTATCTGACAAACCAAAAACTTATTGTTAACGCAGTGTAAAATCGCTATCGGAGAAAAGACGCTCCCGAATGCATTTGACTGTCCAAAAAATTGGTAAGTTAAACGGCAAACCAGTCAACTTTTATTAAGAAGAATCCAATATCCTTCTAACAATCGATTCATTTTTATTATTTAAGCACAATGATAATAAGAGATAATGTAATTGTCGCTACTGATGACATCATACAAAGGTACGATGAAAATGAGTCTACTGGCAAACCAGCAGAAAAACCAAGTTCATGTGGTAAAAATCAAGAGATATGCGCTGGTGTCGTTATTGAATCTGTTTCAAAAATTTTTACGTACACTGTGATTAAATATAACAGCGAAGCTTCTATGGTACGTTAAATTTCCAACTCCTTCCTTTGGTTAATTTCACATTGTAAGCACATTCTTATAATGGGATTTAGACTAAAAGTTCTATTTTGTCAACCGTTTGTTTTAAAAAGGGAATCATGACAAACGAAAGGATATTGTAAAGTTTGGACTATCAAATAGGAAGACTCAACGCATATTATCATAGAATAAAATATAGGTTAACATCTGTAAAATCAGCGAACAAACCATTTTCAGCTACATAGAGTTATGTAGTGTTCAGATAACAAGGCAAATTCCGACTAGAATTTAAATTACTCTCACTAATTAAACTTTTGTGACACATTTTAATTTTTACTTTTCTACAAAGTAACTTGGCAAAATTTTCGCCTTGTTTGAACGCACTGTATAGAGCAGCTTAGAGACACGCAATACAATTAAAACAATGCAGCAATATGTAGAGCCACGTATCGACAGTCAGTCATGTAGTCATATGCATCCAATAACGGATACATAGGGACCTTTAGAGTTAGGTGGTGTCGACGAGAGATATTAAGATCGACCAGGAATTATTGGGAACACAAAGTCAAGTATTTTTATCTGGAGATAGTTGGATACGATTTGCGCCATGTAGTATCGCAATGAGGCATGCTGCTTGGCTTAGATTGACAAAAATCCTGGTTGAACTAGGTGAGATTACGTGAAACATTGACAAGTAGCGTTGTGAAAGAAGGAATTCAAAATAATCTAAATTTTGTATCTTTATTGTTGCGAACCTCCCTATCTTACATTTCTTGATATTGTATGTGTGATGTTAGGGCCTTATGACCCCTCCTTAGTTTTATGATATGCCAGGGTCCTGTGACCCTCATATCATTTTTCAAATGCTTTAATTGTTTCTTTGTTTTAAAATTTCTTCTGGTCTTAAGTTACTAGAAATGTTCCCTTCGAGGTCGTGATAAAGTCAACTCTCAAGTCAGTCTAAAGACATTGAATTTAATGTAACCAACTGCTTTTAAAACAACTGTCCTTGTTCATTTTAAGATTCAGTTCTTTTTCGTCACTAAAGAAATAAACACTTAACCAAGTATGACTTTCTGATAACAAGCGTAGCATAATGAGCAATATTGTATTGTGAAATAGAGTCGAGTGAACTCATGACGTAGGACCAATGAAGGTCTCAGAGCCATTTAATCCGCAGGAAAATAAACCAATTCAAACCCTCAGTGAAGAGGTTTAAGTGATACTTTGTGAATAAATGTGAAACGTTTACTTTCGTTAAACCACTTTGGAGTCACATTGACTTGAGTGTAGATAGAGCTCTAGTATTGTACATCTATGTAGAGACAGTTAGATATACAGAGAAAGGCAACGAAACCGCACCATCAACAACCTTAGTTTATGATCGATTGTTATTGTTTAGTTGAAGAAGGTCGCCATTTTGAACATTTGTTATAATTTTTTAGTTCTTATTTGAAATTAAAATGTCGGCAGTTCCGCAGGTTTATTATTTTTGATTTTCCAATTTTTTTTTTGGGTTGGTGCGGTTTCGTTGCCTTTCTCTGTATGTTGAGTGAATTATTAGCAACAGCAAAATGGGCAAATACAGAATACGAGAATTTGATGCTAGTAAACATTTTCTCCATACCAGGGATATTTATGCACATTCAACGTAGAATCATTGTAAGAATTAAGTTTAAGAATAATTTTAATTGCTCTTCTCACTGTGGTTTGCAGTATCTTCTGTACACTGTTTATTTGAAAAGTGATGCATTAGGAAAATCAACTGTTACAGAATGGATGAGTGTGTTCACGGTGACTAAATGCGTCAAATTGTAAGTATATTGTCTAGTATTAACCAAATGCTAAATTTATTTTGAATAACAGAAATATGGAGCGTCTCTATTTGGTTGGCGCTTGTGCTTCCAAAGTAGACCGGTTCTTGAAAGCTGTAAAATATGTTGAAGAAAATAACAAAAATAGACAAGGGAGTGGTGATGGAGCACCAAGACTGATAATGCAACCGCTATATTGTGTGCAAGAGTCTACGAAAACTGAATGGATTTTAATTATAAACTTTGAAATTGACAAATCAACTTATCCGAAGCACATACAAATAATCGCTTACGACAACATTCATATAAATGGTATGGATATCCAACCCAGGAACGTAAGTATGATTGCCTCAACTAGACTTTGACGACATATGACGCACGAAACATTACTAGTCGAAATCCTAAAGATTAATTTCAGAGGTTTTGAGAGAAAGAGAGTAATAATATAATGTACACTCAAAATAATAGTTTAGAATTTTAGTGAAGAGAGATATAATTTATATTTGATCTTTCAGAAAAGAAAAAATAATTTCAATTTAGGAAATAACCGAACCCGGACATTATCGAAATTCTTACAAATTAAAGTTTACCAATTTAGCTGAAAAAAATTACTAATGGATAGCACATTTTGTCACAAATTTTGGAAAATACTCGAATCTCGGTTTTATAAAATTTTCGGTTAGAAACTAAACTTTACCAATTTGGGTGGAAAAAATAACGATTGGGTACAAAAATACGTCAGGAATTTTGCAAAATTATTCATTTTGGATAATACCAGAATCCGGGTGTTAAAAAGATTTCCTGTTTTAAACTTAAATTCACAATATCCAATGCGAAAAATTACGAACGGGTGACAAATTACGACAGAAAATTTCAAAACTACCTCAATTAAAAAATACCCGATTAGGGGATAATCAAAATTGATTGAAAGATATTGTGAAGGTTTAGCTTACCTTACTCGCTAAACCGCTCACCTGCCTATCAGTCCTTCTTCCAAAATCAAAAACTTTCTTAATTTTAAAACAAAAAATAATCAAAAAAAACTTTAACTTAAAAACTTTAAGTTAAAAGAAAACAACTCAAAACTAACTTTCGAATTGGAGCTTCTCCCGCTCCAATCCCTACCACGTATTTGGCCGATTACTGACCAACAAAAACAACCGAGAAAAACTTCTACAAAAAAACTTTACTCAAAAACCCAGATTGCTTGGTGCAATTTAAGGATAAACTTTATTTATCAACAATTAACGTTATTGTTAACAAAAAAACTCTTCCAGCCCGGACTGATCGGCGTTCCATCCCAGTGAAGCTGAGAAAGAATACTGACAACTGGTAACTCAAACACATAGAGACACCCATATTTATATTAGGGATCATACATAAAAGTAAACCACAAAGTAACCGTCACTAAGAAATAAAATCATAGTAATAGAAAATTCTGTTTCATAATACCTAATTATGAATAAAAATCTTAACAACAGGATAAAAATATTACTAAACTAGAAATGTGTGCAAAAATTATACATAATAATTTATAACTGCAACAATATGTTACCAAATAAGAAAAATAATTTGGCTAAAGAATTTTTTTAATTGGAGTTTAGCCAAACTGAGAATTGTCAAATTTATCTTCCGGTTATACTCTGGATTTGGGTATTTTCCAAAATTCCTGACGTAATTTGGTACCCAATCATAATTTTTGCCATCCAAATTGTTGAATTTTAATTTCTAACCCGGAAGATTTTATAATTCCCACATTCGGGTATTTTTTGAAATGAATAATTTTCCAATATTGCTGAAGAAATTTGGTACCAATCGTAATTTTTCTATTCAAATTGGTGAAGTTTAGTTTTTATCCAAATTGGTGAAGTTTAGTTTCTAACCCAGAATATTTTATAATATCCGGGTTCGGGTACTTTCTGAATTGAGTAATTTTCCATAATTCCTGACGTAATTTGATATCCAATCGTCTACTTTTCCATCCAAATTGTTGAAGTTGAGTTTCTAATCCAGAAAATTTTATAATATCTGGATTCGGGTATTTACCTCGGGTATTTTCCAAATTGAATATTTTTTCAAATTTCATGACAAAATGTGCCATCTATTCGTAATTTTATTTTATCTAAATTGGTCAACTTACTTTGTAGCCTGAAATGTGGATAATGCCCGGGTTCAATTATTTCCTAAATTGACAAATTTTTCAAAATTCTTTACCAAACCTTGACACCTAATCCCTATTTTTTCCTTTCCGGAAAGATAAAAAATAAATTATGTCTCACTTTACTGAAGGTTCAAACTATTATTTTGAGTTTACACTAAATTATTACTCTCACGCTCGAAACCGCTGCTATTAACCGTTAGAATTTCGGCTAGTAATATTTCGTGGATATGAGTCTAGCTTTGTTCGGAATATTTTAACAAGTTAAATACATATACACACCCTGTGTACAGTGAATCTATTCATTAGTGTCCCTATAGCCGAGATGCTTTCGTTTTTGTATGCTTCTCCCATTCATTCCACTCACTCAAATGTCGAAAATGGTGTATAGGTACTATATAGGGACTCGGCTATAGGGACACTAATGTATAGATACCCCGTATAATAGACATATTTTGCAAAAGTGAGTAAAACGTAAACGATAACGAATAACGAAATAGCTTACATGCTGCTCCCCTTTAACGGATAAGTTCCGTTCACGTGATAATTTTTCTTTCGAAAGACATAAGAATCCTTATCCTGCACTATCGTCAAACATCATATAAAAAGGGTTTTCTCAATTTCCTCTAAACTAATTTTGCGCGGGAAACTATACCATAAAATTTGAATTTCAAACTCTAAACGTTTAACAATTCCACAAATACTTGTGTAGTTTTTGAGTATTAATTTTAACCTGCGGGTAAAGAAGACTGATTTACTTCCGACTGTCACGATAAGACACAAGAACCTATCTATTAGTAATCGTTTTTATATTTAATAATTTCATATAAACTAAACAAAAAATCTTCGTCCGTACTTTACAGTTGAAATGTACATAGTGCTTTTGGAATCTTGTTTACAACTTAACCCTTGGCAAAATCGGCCACAAAGACAATAATACGTTAATTATATTACCTTAACGTAGTTTTCAAAACCTATGCACGTTGAGTTATGACGTTAAAGTAAGCGTTAACTCCCGTTACCCTGCGTCTTACGCTAACATCATACTCAATCTTGCAAAATCTGTCTAATACCTGTAACATATCTTAATAATACTAAACTTAACAGTGTTATTAGTTAACTGTTTTGGGTAGGTGACATAGTTGCACATTGTGAGCTTATTGAGCAAAATCTGGTTGATATAGGTCAGGAACAAAGCAGCAGTTACTTTGGAACAACAAAATTTTTGTGCTGTATTTATTATGGAGCATATAAGCACAATGTTATTATATCGGACATAACAACCACTAAACCAAACAAGTTTGCGGCTCAATTCAGTGTTTTTATTGTTAGTTTTGACTACTTTTCTGGATTACACACACGTCTTAATGTGTATGTCAAATAGCTGTGCACTTGTGCATATCCAAAATTCAATTTTTATTGCCACAGCCTAACAGAAACCTCGGATAATTATAATTATGTGATTTAATCTGAAGTAAAAGTATGATATTTGTTGCCATCAGATTCAGAATATTCCTACGAGTACTCACCAAGCCTAATAAAATATAGTAAAGGTTGAAGTTTCTTTTAAACGTATTCCTCAGGTTCATCTAAACTAAATAGGGTGAAGATATCACACGATTATTTATTACTGACTAGCAAGATTTCCCCATTATCCATACATAATAGCCAACTATGAATAATATGTAGAAAAATAAACATAAAAAAATCTAAAAGAAACTAATAAAGGAACCTAAACAAGATAAACATTACACCTAATTCACAAAAATGAAACCTAGCGGATAATCCCACAACCTTAGCCAAAAGTAAAAATAAATAAACCCGAGAAAACTATCTTTTCCAAATCCTAAAGAAAAACCTAACAATTTAATAAATCAAAAAAAACTACCAGAGAAGCTAAACAAAATCCTTAAACCAACCTGGATAAGCAGAAAAATTTAACACATAGAAAACACTACCAATCTAGGCGGACCCCTAAATAATCTCCAGATGTTTAATATTTTTTATCTCCGTCATCAGTTCCATTCACACTTCATTTCCATTCGTTCTTCCTTTCAACAAGCTTAAGCAACTCAAATACTTGGTTTACGTGTTCGCAAAATTTCAGAAAAAGAACAAATTGAAGCACAGGATTAGATAAGAATTAGAAATAAATATTACAAGTATCATTTCAAATAAATTATTTTCAAAAAACAAAAATCGTATATTTTGAATTTGCTAAGTGAAGGATAAGTGTTTAGACTTAGATTCCAGTTTGTACAGGGGTCCGCAGAAATAAGTACACATCTAGGAAGTGAGTTAGATGTGAGTTAGTATGGAGTGAGATCGGGGGTTTCAACCCCCTAATTTTTTACTCATGCCTTTTGCAGTTAACACTTTCTACATGTGTACTTATTTCTGCGGACCCCTGTAGTTTTCCACCGGCACAAACTTCTAAACATCTCAGCCTCGTTGGCATTTTTTCAAGTTCGAATGGAGAAAGTAAACTGCGCTATATAAATAACCTTTTTTATTTCTCCTCATTACCGATTTACTTTCAATTTTCCCAGTCGTCTCGTTCTACCTGTTGACTGGCTTGCTTTCTCTGGGTTTCTGAATATTTCTATTTCCAGATTTCTTTGGTAATTTTGAGCAAATCTACTTGTGTATTGATTATTACTGACTTTAACAGTCTTATGCTTATATCTCTAGAAGGAGTATTTCTAATTCTATCAAATTTTTCAGTATGATTTAAGGATTAAAGAACGAAACATTGATTTGACATCTCATCTTACAGTCAATGGTCAAGATTTACCGGTTGCGTCAGGATCCACAAATGTAATCGACCCAGTTGGAAGCGAAGTGACTTACAAACAAGGTTTAGAAGTACTGAAGGAGAAACCAGATGTTGCAAACCTTTGCTACATGACGCGGTAATTTATTATTTGCAGAAATTTTGATTACAGGAATGTTTTACAAAAATAACATACTATAACATAAGGAGTCAAGGCTGAGTGATGAAATCCGTGACGTCATAATACTGTATGGCCGTCATTGGTGGTACATTAAGGTTTCAGGTGTCCAGTGAGGTACCGTGTAGTTCTGATAGGGTAGATTGAGGATTTGGGGGATTTAGTGTTCTCCATAACTGACTCTCATGACTCTGACTAACATAGCTTTTTGGTGAGTCGGAAGTCATTTGATGCCTCTGACTCTTTCGTATTTGGAAGTCAGAGTCATGACTGAGAGTCGACTCCCAGACATGGGAGTCAAGACTTTTTTCTAACATGAGCAAACGAGCATATCAGACTTATTTTCCTTATCTTTACCCATCTACTTTCACTATTAAATGAATAAAAAATTTTAATTATAGATTATCCTGCCCCATTTTTCAAATTTTGTGTATCTTAATTCCGGAGTCAGAGTCTGAGTCTGACTCAGAATAGACTCCCAAAAATCTAAAAGCATAGTTATGGCTCCGAGAGTCGACACTCAACATTTTGAGTCAGTCATGATTCACACAATCAGCCACTCTGACTCAGGACAAACAGGGAGTCGTTGACAACACTATGGGGGCTATAGGTTAGGATCTGAGGGAAGGTTAGGAAAATCACGCATTTTTCGACTTTCGTCCAGGGGTCATGCCCGATTTTTCTTTACTGTTTAGATAACAGGCTGTTGGATAGAAAGTGACCTTTCTCGACTTTCCCTTGCGTCCCTCTCTTCCACTATCCAAACGACAGACGCCCTCTCGATGCGCCTGAAGTCTGGTTCCCATGCTTTACAACATTTCGCTTCGTCATACTCCTGGAAATATGTGATTTCCAGAAGGGCGTATAACTGTCTCCCCAGCCCTCGTCCAGTCAACATCTTCCCCAAAACAGTCAATCAGAAATCCCATTTTCCCCATTTACGTCCCGTGATTGCTTTTCCTCTGACCAAACCCTGGTCTAGACAATTCCCCGAACCATTTCCCAAACCCTAACCCCACCATCCCTATTTCCGCCTAACAAGGCGTTATCATACAGTATGTTAGGTAGTGAAGAAGAATTTTTTTCTCCCTCTCTACTAATGTTCTAATCATTTCTTCAGCGAGTTGTGGTGATCAAAAATTCCTCAGCGTTACCATACTCTTATGCAATTCAGAGTTGGTCTCCCACGGGGTTACATTTTTCATGCATATTTAATATTCAATTTTTGAATTTGAAACTATTATTTTCAAAAATACGATCACCTGAGGTATGACTCTTACAGTGACTCTGATTATCATGACTCAGAGTCAGAGTTAGGAGTCGGGAGTCATTTGGTGACTGACTCCTTTGTGGTAGAACTCAGAGTCATGATTATTTACCGACATTTGGAAATGAGCATAACGGACTAATTTTCCATATTTTTCCCATCTATTTTTGCCATTAAATATATTTTTTTTCTAATTTCGGATTGTCATACACGATTTTACATTTCATTATGCACATTTTTTATTCAAAGTCACCTCCCAAAATCAAGGAGTCATACTCATGGATCCGAAAGTCGAACTTCAAATGTTTAGAAATTCGGTGACTCAGACTCAGCTAAACTGTGAGTCATGGTGAAAACCGGTTGAAACTTTCATATTTGACACTAGTGGAAACTTTCTTCAAGTCGGAAAACTTTGCTTTTGAATTGGATGCAGAGAGTCATTTACACACTTGAGTCTGTTCGTTTAGAACAAGGATGGATTTATCTCAGTTAATTAAACAAGGAACAAATTAAATGCGCGACTAAAAACTGTATTGCATGAATAAAAAGTAGTTCCGAGGGAATAAAATCCTACCCAAGTTAAATATTATCTAGAAGAAAATTTTCGAAAATATATAAAAATATTTGCGAGAAAAAATGATTTTTTAATACTTGTATTTTACGCTGGCACACAAAATTGTGACCCAAAAATTGGGTAACTCGAGTGACAGAATTAGACAATTTGAGATTGGACATCTAACAATTATTAATTTCCAGGACACTAATAATTCACAAGTACAATAATTCTAACACTCACGTGGATCTGTACAAGCTGCGTGAGCACATCAAAACATATTGCTGTGAAAAATTGAGTGATATGCTACCAAAATCCGTATTGAATCTTGAAAAAAATGATGAAACGTTTTGGATATTTGGAGTTGACCCGGATTCAATTCAAATCAGCAAATTTAGTTTATCCTTTTGTTTCAGGAATATTACCAAAGACTCTAAGGTAAGATATTTGTAAAAATGTATACTGTAAAACGAGTTTATTTGCTTGCTGATTTGACTACTGATAACTAGCTAGGACTCAACCCTGGTTAAATTATAGTGAGAAGTAATTTTTGGCTTGGTTGTTAGCGTCCCAATAAATATGCATACTTTGTAAATAGGATGACAAAGCGTCCATTTTCCTGGACCAATGCCATCTCGACGCCACTCAATACTCTAAGGCACTGTGGTATTATACAATGTCAGCCCATTGTTCTATTTTAAGGGCTGATCGTCTTACACATTAAATTTTTAGCAACATTCAGTTCTTAACTCCTGCCATACATCATAATTTGGGAACTAGCTTACGCGCGGATCTCGACAACCCTACGTATAACTGCATTGCAAAGAATCATTCAAATTCAATTTTGTGTTTGTTTGTGAATTCTGAATTAAACTTTTAGTTAATTTTGGGAGCATGAAGACAAATGTGAACGTGACCGAGGATCTAATCATTTTAAGCGAATACTCATCAATACATAAATTTTAAAACATTCTGACATGTTCAATTATTTTAAATCGATTGATGGAACGTGTTATATTGCATGGGAGCTAAAATTCTAAATTAAATCAAAATTAGAATCTTTCAAATAAGCTTTTTTAGTGACAAGTTAACAACAATTTGTTTGAAGCGTGGATTTGTCCTAAGAATGAAACAAAAAGTTTCAAGAATTTATATCAGAATTTTTAACTGAGATGCTAGGGAACTGAATCTCCTAGTAACTTTCACGTTAAACTTTCAAAACGTTGAAATAAACTTAAATTGTTAAATTTACTGTACAAAGGAGGAAAACAAAATTTGGTTTAACTGATAATCGCGTGTAAGTCACAAAATATATCGTTTAAGAATATCAAGTTTAAGGGAATAAAGCATATTGTGGCGTCCAGCGTGTTGTTTTTCGAAACAATGCTTATCATCTTCAATAATTAGTTTTAACTGTTTTGTTTCTCTAGACGGCAAAGGTGTTAGGAATTAAGGCACACGGGGTTTCTGAGGTTGATTACATTTATCATAATGTTGAAATAAAGGAAAGGTGAGTTATATAAAAATTTTAATTAATTATTTTTTAATAAATCAGAATTCTTTTATTACAGTGAAATATGTTGTAATGGCATGAAGTATGATCAAACAGATTTCATCGAAAATATGAAGAAGGCGATAAATAATGATTATCAGTTCTTAATTTCAACGGAAAAAGAAAATGGGGAAAAAGCCGAAATTGATCTGATTGAAATATCAACTCCAGAGATTTCGAATGATCTAGTCAGAATACCGTTTACAAAAACACCAATTCACGCTGATAGAACCGTAAGAAATACATTTTTAAGTAAAAGTATAAAAATATCGGTTTCTTACAGTTACTAGTCTAATGTTCTATTTACGTTTAAAGAATTTAGAGCAGTATATTGTTCATATTGTGGTCTTTCATCTACTACGACAAAAATCTGGTTTAATACTTAATCAAACATTCTTGGAAGAAATGGAAAATACTGAGTATATCTACACTTGTAAATTGACTTTGATGTATAATGGAAATAAGCTGTATGTACGAGTTTTTATATTACTATCATAATATTTTAATATAGTTACTATACAGCAAAAAACATGCATTTATATATGCATCATGTCATAAATGATACATTTTTCAAAGCGCACTTCGTGTCCACGACAATGGCCAAATGTAAGCGAGATAATGATATCCCGGAACTTGTAGAATGTCAAATACCGTGGAAAAATTTTATTTCAACAAATTGTAAGAACAAAACTGAATCATTGTTGAAATATTTATTTGTGTGTCAACATTAAAATCCGTCATCTCTGACCTATTTTTTTTAGTTTTCTACCGAAACTAATTTTACCTTATGGGAATTTACATGTCAAATAAAAGCTCGAACAGTTCGATAACCAATGGATGGGTCGATTTGGGATTTTCACGGCGTGATAACACATGCCTCAAACCTTACACCGCGCATCCTAACAACCTAACAACCTGACAAATTTGCATTACTTTACCCCGGCCATTTCCCAACCCCGGGCATTACCCGACTCCAGGGATTACCCGATCCCGGGCATTATCCGACCCAAGGTATTATCAGACCCCGGACATTCCCCGACCCAGGGCGTTACCCGATGATGGGAATTACCCGACCCCGACCTTACAATATGCCAGGCTTTACTCGAGACCGCGCATCACCCTACCCATGACATTACCCTACTCATGGAATTAACCAACCCCGAGCATAACCCGAGCCCGGGCATTACCTTACCACAGACATTCCCCGATACCGCTCATTACCAAACCTAGATATAACCCTACCCCAGATATCCCCGACCCCGACCTTACAATTTGCCAGGCAATAAGTTTATTATATGATTTGCGATCATTGTCCAACGTAGTCCTTAGTCCAAGCTACGAATCTAAACCTGTAACTAGCTTAATGTTAGTGGTTCGTCTCGGACATGTTCATTTGGATCGGAATTTTAGTTATGAGTTGCACTAAAATCAATGAATGTACGTTTGTGTGGTGGTTGATCATAATCAATTCATTTTAAGAATATTTCTTCAGTCAAATAAAAACATTACGGAAAGTATTCTACATGAAAGGAATATAAATCGAACATTTCTCAAATCATGTAATATTTTTAGAATAAAGAATAGTACTCGGCAAAAAAATTCAAATATAGTATGTCTAATTGCATGTTGCAGCAAATACTTTATTTACCAACGATACTGTTAATGTAGTCGTTTGCGTATTTTTCATCGTGAACATGTTGGAGAAGTATTAAATACCATTGCCAAGTGATCTTATCATAGCCACCATTTATTAAATGTTGTTATTGATTCTCACTACACACTTTTGGTTCTTAGAGAATTTCGCACAGATGAGAAATTACAAGAGGGTACGAATACAATGGAAAAAATAAGTGAGGCGTTGAACTATGCTGAAAGTATAAACAAAATTATGTGTCGAACTGACCAGCCTACTGTTATAATTCAACCTTTATTTCGACCATCAAAATTATGGGCTTTTGCTATTGAGCCAAAGGTTAAAGATTATGAAATGTATTCAGTTTTACATGTTGCCTCTCTAGGAAATTGGAACAAAATGGATACGATTGGCTTGAAACGCGTAAGTATATTACTATGAATTCACCTTCATGATTTCCACAAAATTGTACAATGTTAGTCGCAAACCCATTTCGTATACAATTCCGTCTTCAGTATAGGCATTTAGATGCGTTTCCTGGAATCATTCAATCAAATAATGCACAACTTTTGAATTGACCTTCTATCATATTAACAAGTGATGAATATGGAAAGGCCGAGGTTTAGCTAATTTGATGGCTTTGAGCAACTAATTGCCTGTAAGTTTGCTGCAAAAGTTTGCTGTTAAAGTCATAAAGTACATAAACTGTATTTTGGGACTTTCTCGCCCGTCAATTCCGCAACCCACTTATGATTGGATATACATTAATAAGTAGTATACACAACTCCAAAGGTCATAAAGTCAATAAGTTAAAAAAATTCAGACCAACATCTGATCAAAGGATGGTATGCAGAAAAGCATACCTCATTTTTTTCCGCTCATATATTCGGTTCAATTATTTTAAATAGTGCATCTCCTAATGCTACATTACCCCATAAAAGGAATTATCGAAAAAAAATTTTTTCGCTGAGTTATGTCATTTTTCCCAAAAAACTCCAATATATGGGGCATGGGGCGACTATATGCAATTAATTATTCCTGAGGGCAGTTGCAGGTAGCAAAAATTTTCCCTCTATTCCGACACATTCAGTCATCTTGTTTTTGTTTGTAGTATGAGCTGACGATTTTTGGAACAGGGCACGATGTGAAGGCATCAATCTGCAACCTGACACGGTAAAGGTTATTGGTGATACGAGATTGGAAATTAAATAATTGTTGATTATGTATTTATTACAAGGACTATCATAATTCAAGAGGAATTTACTGATACAAACAAAGTTAAGGAATCCGATCATCAGATTTTCGACGAAAGAGATCAAGATAAAAAACAATGCGAATTGTCTAACACAAATCAGGATTCTAAAATTGAAGAAGTAATGAAACCACAACAGCGAAACATGCCGAATGAAATTGCTAGTAATCAGATTGAACTTGATCAAGACTCTGAAAGAAAGAATAAATACAATAAAAATCTGAAAGATGTTTTAAAAAATCAAATGGACTCATTTTCGGTTAAACCGAAACAGCAAAGCGACAATGCATCTAACCAAGAAGTTTGGATTGTTGGTATCAAATTCGTTCGCTGTATTGGGGATTATCTAATACTAGAATATTTTTGCCAAAGTTCAGTCATACCAAATAGCGAGGTATTTGAATTTATCAATAAATTTTTGTACATACACCAGTCATATTACAGTGAAGTCAGGTTATAGTGGATGTAGGGACAGGTAGGATTTCACAGTATTGACATACTTCATTATATCCATAATGAACGGACGACACAATTCAATAATTATTTATTATATCCAAATATTTTACTATAAATTCAGCTACGTCGATGAAAAGAAGTACTGGGTGATGGAAATTTGCTTAAGACTTTGAATACCGTCTATGTTCTAATGTTCTAATGTTCTAATGTTTAATTTCCAATTCTGTAGAGTCGACACTTCCACCATCTGCTGCAAGATTGATTTCGGCTAGCGTAAAGTCTTTTGGTCCCTTCAATTGAAGTAGCCTTTTGTTCGCTTCGAAGCTTGTTTCCTTGGGTCCATAGGTTAGTTGTATTGGCAGGTAGGAAGTGGTGCCTAATGTCAGCTAATTAGGAATGGTAGATGGATGGGCCACACAATTGTCCAGCAAAAATAAGGTTTTTAGGTTTGATTTCATTAAGGTGTTTTTCACTGAAATCGGAAATTTGAAAATAATGAAAAAATCATCTTAGCTTTCTTGTTCCCTTTAAGAATATGAAAGTGCATAACCTTCTAATTACTTTTAAGCATCCCGGGTTTTGTAATATTTCCACAATAATTGGCTCTACTTTTCAGATCTAGTCACATTTGCGTACAGTATGGCACTTTCCATGAACTTCTTCCCTCCAGGTCGAGTTCTTCTAAGCAACAACGAAAAATATTTTGTGACTGCATTTGACTTTTCAACTAAAGTGTGTTAACTAAAACTCATTCGAAGATTCCATCTAAATCGGGTGCATAGATGGTCATAAAAGAATAAAAAAATTTATTGCGGAATTCAGAAATATTTCACGTCTGTTCACTATCTGTCACCCGACTAAATGAGTCTCGTGACAGGTAGGGTTTGTTTACTAAGGCCGGAAGTTCAGTATAACCAATTTCATTGTAGCCGAAATAGATGACAGATTATGTGTTATAATCTGCCATTTTTTTGGCAAGGACAGGACAGTAGTTTGCTTTAGCCGGAGTCAATATACCCGGACATCACTGTACATCTAATTTGTTAACAAAACGAGAACTCTCGTAAACTTTCAGAATGTTTTTTAACTTAAGATACTCCACAAAAAGAAAAACTCAAATTAAGGTCATGGTACATAAAATAAGGTATCTCAGGTCATCCGGTTGATTAGATGATAACTCTGTCCCACGCGAAGAAACTAAATGCATTGACCCATTCCACTCATTTGAATAGTCAACCTCGACAGTTTCCTGCAGTTACCTAATATGGAAACAAAGGACGGGAAGTATTCGTATTGGATATTATCCTTGTCTCTTTGCGGCTCTAAAAATACAAGCCAAGCTGCAACTCGGCACTAGTTCGAGCACTTTGTTTCTTTTTCTGAAAACCTGGTGCTAGGGCTAAATTGCTGCCTCGTAGCTCAAGTCAAAAGTATTTTTCTTCCTTCTGGTAGAAGAATGTATTTTCCCCATTAATATGATAGTCTGTACAGAAATCGTTAGTAGGGCTGACCCAAGTTTAATTTAACTACTGTATTTCTGGTAGTGGCTTGATTATTTTAGTCTAATCTACCCAACAAACACTAGATTCAACTAAGATCTAGTTTTTGTTTCTGCAACGCGTAAATGTAAAGTCCACTGACTGAAACTTTTCGTATTTATTTCAGGTTTCTCAAATTTGGTATAGAAACAAAGACAATAGATTGAAGACAAGAAATTTTAGTTTGGAGCTAAACTTTGACAGGTACTTAACATGCATGTCATTAATCCTGTACTTTTGTGCAGCAATCTTTTTATCACTTTGTAAACTTTTTATCAAACTATTTTATTTATAGGTATTTTTAACTTTAATTGTGGATTTTCAACTATACAGATTAGAAATAATTTTTCATAAAGTATCATATAAATTTTATTTCTATGATTACTAGCATTTTTGAGTATCATTCAGTTAAAAAATTGGTTTCTGTATGCAGTATCGTATGGTTTCTGATGGAATTTGCGTAGTGCAAATTATATAATTATTAACCACTGGTAATCAATGTCTCATTTTTGCCTCTAATTAAACTTTTTTTCTATAAGTAGATTCGCTAGTTATTCAAACACTCTACCGTCTATGAACGGCTATTTGCTTTGTCTCTTTGATCACATATACACTACGTAGCATTTGGTGGAAGATGTTATTGATACATACAACCACCTATTCATAATAAATTTAAATATTTGTACTTAAGATATCGACAAATGTTTCTACAATAAGTAGAATGTTTTAATCGCATCTACATATCAACATCCCCATGCACCTATTCTGTTTGTAAATTATGATATGTGGTATTAAGTAGGACTATATCCACCTCCTTGTGATACACCTCTGTGTTTCTAACTGTGTAAATCTATATGTCTATTCATAACGAAAATTTTTGGATTTCTTGGTAACTAAGTAGTGCTACCTGTATAAAACCAGAACCATCAGTTTGGCGCAATATCTCTACTAGGTACGTGCTGATAAAGACAATCATTCACCTAAAAACAGCTTTTTAAAGTAAATGATGCGTAGACTTGCTATTTACGATTCAAAGTACTTATGAAATTTGCTGAATTTACATTTCTAAACTAACTGCATTCTAATTCAATGCCATTCTTACTTATTATATCGGTAATGGCTTCAGAAATGTGGAATTCTCAATTTGTAAATTAATATGTAATTTTGTTTCACCCACATTACCACCGGTAAAGAATAAATGTTGATTGACATTCATATCAAACTTGCTTTAACAAAATTTGTCACATTGTTTTTATCTATGTTCAATAGAGATTGCAACAGCAGCTTTTATTCTAAGGAATTGAATATTGATGTTAACCCTAATTTAAACAAACACCTACAAAAACTCAACTCATGGGTTGTTGAAAACTGCAATATTGCAGAAAAAAATGAAAGGAAAACTAGTTTGTATGTTCGCGATAATGAAAAGATTTACAAATTATGTGATGGGAATTCAAATAATTTAGAAAAGGTACATTGATAAAACTTTCATTGATGTTGATTAACTGAAAATTTTCATGCAATATGGGATCTGCTTTCAGTATGAAATATTTATTGCACACTTGGATAATTCAAGTGAGGTGAAAAACATCTTTAAAAAATGTTTAATCATAAGCAAAATTATTGATGAGTTTGATGGCTTTCTCGTCATTGAACCGGAACTACAGTGAGTTATTATAATTTACTATATCTACCTAGTTTTCTGCTCGACATATGACAATGGTATATTGCAGGTATTTCAGGATTACGGATAAGGCTGTCCTGCAAAGACTCTCTAAGTCTTTGGAAAATGCATTTGATATAAATTTACAACATAAAAAAGAGGCAAAGTTATTGGCGAAATTCAAGAATGGATCACACTATTATTTGATAACGGATTTTTTGAGTTATTTCAATGATGGAGAAGGAAGGATCCAATTTTCTTCAATAACTGTAATATCAGAAGAAACTCAAATACTAACCAGGGTAATAACAATATCCTACAATTATTTTGTTATTTATAAAAACAAAGTAAGAATGCTTGCTTTCATTCATAACATATTGAAAATGCAGGGAGAGTAAATTGGCCAGCTTCCTGTGACTTTAATAATAATTCCAAATGAAATCAAGTTTATAACACAAATTATATTATTATTATTTATAATTCATTGTACCAGCATATTTTATGGACGGATATCAGTGCCACTAAGATTTTTATATTTTGCGAATATTCAGCTTCGAAAAATTCAACTTCGAATCAAAAAATTAGACTTTCCAAGTTGAAACTTTCGAAATTGAAACTTTCGAAGTTGAAACTTTCGAAGCTGAAACTTTCGAAGCTGAAACTTTCAAAGCTGAAACTTCCGAAGCTGAAACTTTCGAAACTGAAACTTTCGAAGTTGAAACTTTCGAAGCTGAAACTTTCGAAATTGAAACTTTCGAAGTTGAAACTTTCGAAGCTGAAACTTTCGAAGTTGAAACTGATGAATATTTTGAAGAAGTGGATTGGGGTGGGTGGTGGGAAATACTGCTGTTCGTTGTACCGGAAGGTTTTTTTTTGTGGGATAAAAATTTTATCTTACTTTTGTGTTGAGTCAGCTGGGCTCTCGATGTTCATACACGTCCAATGATCGGCGTGTTTTTCTTATTCGGCTCCCGCTTCAACGATGTCTTTTCTTTTGAGTTCTGCTCTCAATGTTTTTTACTCCTAGCCTCTCTAAACCTTTCTCTTTACTTTTTCGAGTTTGACTCAAAAAATATATGGCAATAAAGAATTTCATTAAAAATTTATTTTTATAATACTTATTCAAAATACGATATTTTATCGCTGTATGCTTTTTATTCAGTTGATTTCTCTGTTGAAACACCTGGAGCGATTTATTTGCATTCAAGAAACTACTTTTGACAATTACCAAAAGTGTACTAATTCTGAAAACTAGGTGTGGTAATTATAAAATGTTAGATAAAAATAATTTACGGCCATTCCAACTTACACTACATTTATAAGGTGATAGAGACAGCAGACTCCCCTTGATAATAAAAACTAGAACATCATTCGCTTTTCTGGCTATTTATGATAGGCTCCAGAAGTTAATCGTTGAATTATTTTCCAACCCAATCTTTTACCATGTTTTTTGTTCCTTAGATTTTTGAGAATTTTGAGTATAAAATTCAAGTGGTTCAGCTCATGCACAAAGCATTGGGATTTAAAATTTCACAATTGCCACACCTTTGATGATTTTGTGTGGTAATTGTGAAATTCGATTAATTAATTCAAAACTTAATAAATTAATAATTTCTAATTGGAAAGTCAATCTAGTACTTTAGTCTATCGATTGACAAAAACTTAAAAACTTACAATGAATCGAACAGTTGCAGGATTCAACATTGCAATCGTGTTCCGGAACTCTGCAGTCGGAATTTTTTTTGCCATTTAGTTTTATCAATTATTCACTAAATTTTAGAAAATTTTTTTTGAATTTCAAAATTTTCCAAGAATAGACAGTTGCATTGTCTGTATTTTCAAAAAAAAATCCTAGAAAAGTTTAAACTATTACAATATTTTTAAACTTTTCACAATTACCACACTTTTACAATTACCTAAGATGACCCTGTTAAAATTTCAAATTCCTTGAATGAATAAAGAAGATGAGCGAAAACGGAACCGGGAGATTTACCTTTAGGGAGGCAGGGTTGGAGTTGAGCCGCGCAAAACATTTTTGGCAGACCAAAGTTTGCACGATGCGCAACAAAAGTTAACTAGGAAGCCCAATAAATATTTTCAGTCTGAAAAACCCAAACAAAATTTTCAGACCCTGAAGCAATCCCAGACAAAAATTTTCGGGAGCTAGAGTTAAAGCGGAGCCCGGAAAAGGTTTTGAGTGCCTAAGAGTAAAAAACATTGAGAGCGGAACCTAAAAGGAAACCCAGAGTGGAAGCGGGAGCTGAATCAGAAAAAACACGGCGATCATTGGACGTGTATGAGCGTCGAGAGCCCAGCTGACTCAACAACACAAAAGTAGGATGAAATTTTTGCCCCACAAAAAAAAATCTTCCGGTACAACGAACAGCAGTATTTCCCACCACTTATCCCAATCCACTTCGTCTTCGAAATATTCATCAGTTTCAACTTCGAAAGTTTCAGCCTCGAAAGTTTCAACTTCGAAAGTTTCAATTTCGAAAGTTTCAATTTCGAAAGTTTCAGCTTCGAAAGTTTCAACTTCGAAAGTTTCAACTTCGAAACTTTCAGCTTCCAAAGTTTCAGCTTCCAAATTTTCAACTTCGAAAGTTTCAGCTTCGAAAGTTTCAACTTCGGAAGTTTCAACTCGAAAGTTTCAACTTCGAAAGTGTCAACTTTGAAAGTGTAATTTTTTGATTCGAAGTTGAATTTTACGAAAATGAATATTCGCAAAATATAAAAATCTTAGTGGCACTGATATCCCTCCATAATATCGTGTACATTACTTCAATTGTGAAATTGTCTGGCTCCACTTTTCTGTATCTAATTCTACGACGTGTAGTCCTTATACTTAGTTTGTATAAAAAACGAATCTACAAGTTGTGTCTGAGAAATAAGTTAAATAAAATCGGCAAAAATAGCATACAATACGGCCATAATATACACTTCCAGTGTACAATTTTAAAAAATTGCTGGCATGCTTTCCTATTATCACGCAATATTTTGGCATAGAATTTTGTTGAGAATAGATGATTTGTAAGCAAACAGTTTTCGAATTTTTACCGAGAACAATAACAATTGTTCTGAAAGCATTTTAGGAATTTAGGAATTCGCGACTTTTTAAAACAGGCCAAGACGAAGCTACTGAGATTCAAAATTTTATGAAATCTAGCGTGTTTTATGAATTTACATATTTTCATTCTTCCATATGTACATGCGACTTGATCGTACTTATTGTGTTATCACATGCACACAATAGTGAGTTGTCAAAGGTTTTCTTTTAATTTTAGCTGTCAGCATAACTCAATGAGCCATGTCATAAGGCTCAAACAGGTTGTGACCTAGCTAATGTAACTGGTCCAGACTTTTTACTATCTGAGTCATCAGTAATACCAAATGGTTCAAAGCAATACAAATTTTTTTATGTTAAAGGAAAAGTTTTTTCCTTTATTTATCTTCATCCTTAGTTCAATACAGTGCTGGCAAGCGCAAAGAAGATAGTTGTTTAGTGGTGTACTTTGATTAATTTTCATGCAAATAGTGCCCAGTATTGTGTTGACTATTCTTATGCAAATCTTAGACAAATTTGACAGATTTTCATGCCAGCACTAGTTAGGATAGTCTTTTTAGATTTGAACAAATTAATTTGAGCCTAATGAAACAGTTATTTGGGTATATATCAGTATTCTTGCAATCATTTACTTGTTCGAGTTAGTTTGAACTGAGCAATATAAGTAGTTTATAATGTAACAAACCAATCCGTTTTTAGATGTTCAGACAGATAAAATTTTTTGTTTTGCTGAAATCAGTAATAATAGAACACCTATAAAAATTATTTGCAATTTACCCATGACTCATAACTAAGGTTCAGCATGCTCATGAGGTAATCTTTGATGCGCCAGAGTCAGTTAAAAAATTTGGCTCTGAAATTGTTGTGAGCTAGTTCGACGAAGAGTCAGAGATATTGAGCCAGAGCAATGCGGAATACTTGATCCTAACAACTTTTATTATATTGTCAAAACAATAAACTAGAGTATCCGAGAACCGGCCGCGATATTTTTTACCACAAACCCAGGTTTTGGTATCCCAATCCTTCATTACCAATTTACCGCAAGAAGAAAACTTTTTAATTCTGGGACTCCATTAATCGCTATATACTAATTCAACTGTCACACCACTACTCACTTTTATTTTATTAATACTAGATAATTTTATCAGTGTGGAATAGTGCTTTAAAATGGAAAATTTGATTTTAAGTTTTATTTATGTTAGCATAAGTCCGACATCTTATATGATTTCATTAAATTATCAAACGGTAAACAACAGAGAGTATGTTATTGGATCGACATTATATAGCATATCTTGAAAATGTAAACAATGTTCTTGATACATTTAATTTTACCGATAGAAAATTAGTGTTGATTATGACTCCGACTCCGGAGT
>NIPM01000849.1:0-42771 GCA_002738285.1 Holacanthella duospinosa | reverse complement strand
TCGAGAATTATACTGAATTCTTCAACCAAAATGATTGGTTTCTTTCAAAAATTTTGTCCCATATGGGAGAAAATTTTTGAAGCCTCGGTTATAATTCTAGAATATTAATGCATCACAGTGAAAATAGGTTGAGGAAGCAACTAAAATAGCAAGAATTATAACTAACAGATATTTTATGGATAGTAAATACTTTAATTTATTTTCATTCTTACTATTTTATTCACTCAAGAAACTAAAAATCCTCGACCAATTAGAATAGAATTATGTTTCGAAAATTTTGTGCCATATAATAGAATGAATCCGATTTCTCGGTTTTTCTATCAAATATGTCTAATAATTGATACAAGGCAAAATTGTTTTCATAGAGTCTGTTATTTCAAAAAATAGAAACTTATTTAAACTATTTAATAAAAAAATCTATCAAACCCCCTAATTTGATCATTGTCCGGATCTATTCCTTTCATGATTTCATCTCTGTTATGTTGAATATTCTCTTTAGATTACATTCCATCTAAATTTCTTTTTATACGATATATAAATTCGTCCTTAAGGATATCCAGTTCTTTACGAATATTTTTAATGAAATTTAGTTGTACTTTTCCTTTATGGATTTACTCATATCATTCAAAATAAGAGCCAAAAGCGCGAATAGTAACGCCAGTAAAAGATAACACATAACCTATCCTTGGCTTAACATACTTGTTTATAGAGTCGTCCACCAAATCTATTGGCCTCTAAGGCATCTTTATATATTCTTTTACTTTGTTAACTTTTAATGACTCTCTCGTTTTCTCTCCACTCTACTGCAAGATAAGTTATATAATTTCCCAGATAAAGCCAATGAGAAAAAAGACAAATATCTTTGATCACTTTCAGAGTCGCAGTTTTATCTTCTTAATCCAATTCTATGAAATCATCAGCGCATTCACCCTTATTGAACATAATATTCAAAATATTTATATTAACTTCATATATTCCTCTGGTTTTGTAAAATATGATATCTATCTCTATATCATCTAAGAAAACCTTTCTTATAAAACTCTATTCTTCATTTTTATTGTTACTTATTTTGTAGCAACGAATTCTTTCAAAAAGTTGGTATTTTTCTAAATAAAAGCTCATTTTCATAAAGTTATCATCTGCAAAATGAGTCGATATTCAAGATTATAAAATTATATTAAATTACTCTTCAGCGAATTAAAATATTTAAATTGTTAAATGTGGTGCAATATTTGAGATTGAAAAGTTTTGCATTTTTAGAAAATTTTGAATTTGATGAAAAGAGTACTAACTCGATGGGCAAAGAATCAATTAAAATCTCAATATTCAACCGATAAATCCGAAATCATAATACCATCTAAGAATCTGCCTATAGTACATAAGAATTTTGCTTTACAATTAATTACTTTATCTTTGATCCAGCAACAATTAAAACAAAATCAACTCATTAAAGCTAACAATACTGTCATAGATTATATTAATAAAGAATATTCCAATAATATTCCAGATTTATATTGTGTATATACGGTCGTGAATTCTGATGTCTTTCATTCACTTCTGATTCAGTTGAAATCGAGTACTAAAGCTTATGCTTCATTAATTAAATCTTTGGTGAGCAAGAAAATCGTAATTAAAAGTTTAGAAAAGAATATTGAGATAATGAATACGATTATAAATATTTATGATCTTAATTTGTTAATAGAATTTTATAAACTCAATTCCCAAACTTTACTCTCCAATTTACCAGAATATCAATTACTACCACTATTCCAAAGATTGACTTACATGTTTGCTAATAATGGTTTATTTTCTATCGTATCTGGAATATTTGAAGATAAAGCTCGATTAGGTTATGAATTATTAGAGAGAGATAAGGAAATTCTGTTATATAGCTTCAAAAGATATATAAAATTAAACGGGAAAAAAGATATACATAGTCTCAAGTTTATAAATGAATTTTATAACTTCGAAAAACAGTTAATCAAGGAGGATCTACCGAGTAAGATTAAGATCTATCTCATTTATGTTTATTCATTCCTAAATAGATTAGATAAGATTAGATCAATCTATAAAGAGGATAGTGTATTTACTGATGTATCAGAATTTAACATAGTCTTATCAGCTTACTCCGAGAACGTTACTTACACAGACAGTCTCATCGGCTTGACATTATACAAAAGATACAAATACCGATATCTATATTTGAATAAGAAGAAATTAATCAATTATGATAGTTATAAAAGTATTATTAAGGTATGTGCCAATTTAAATCAATTCAATAAATTATCAAAATTATTAGAATTCTTCTCTTGGTTCTCTCCTTTGGATTTTTCTCACATCAATTCCTTATTATTCATATATATGAACAGAAGGATGATATCTCACATCGATAAATTGGACGATGATTTTATTAAATGTAAGAAGTATGTTGGTTATACCATTGAATTACACAGTTTATTAATGAAGAAATTATTTCATGCTTATTATTATTCTCAACAACACATCAGGGCTTTATCTATATTTGATCAGAGAATCAAAGAATTTACAGGATTAGGCAAATATGGTATTGAATTGCTGAAGATATACTACCATCAAAATAATCTTGACAAATTTCAATTTTATTTCAATCAGCTTGAAGCTCCCGATCTGGCTTTCTATAAGTTAGCTTTATTGTTATGGAGTAATAACAATAATTTGATCAAGATCAAAGAAGTACTTAATTCCATGTTTCAATCGCGATTAATTGTCAATGATGAGATTATCAATATCCTAAGCGATTATATGAGAAACGGTTCAATCGATCATTTTATGTTCTTAAATTCATTTCAAAGTACACAAGCCGAATTGGCAACTTTCAAAAGACGTATCTCCAAATCCTTAAAATAAACATTTTTATTTTTCATGCAAAATTTATGGCTTGAATTATTTGGCGAAACAGATGACCCCAATAATAATGTATTGGGTTTAAGATTGTATAAAATGTTTTTTGATCATAGAGAACAATTATATTTATTGAGATATATTAAAGAATTGAAATACTTCGAAACTGGTAATCAAGTAATGCAATTTGGGCAACTTCATCCATTTCTAGCTCCAATCATCGACAAGCTATCAAATATATCTGATTTATTTACACCTAAAATATTAAAAAAAAGAGGTGATATATTATTCGATCAAGTAATAATCAATAAATATCAGAGAGGAGAAGGAATTAACTCTCATATCGATTTATTGAAATTTCAAGATGGAATCTTATCTATATCACTCATTTCATCCTGCATCATGTATTTTACAAATATAGAGAGAAATATTAGCGTGCCGTTTTTATTAGAGCCTGGTGATGTGTTGACCATTCATGGTGAAGCTCGTTATCAATGGAGGCATGAGATTAAATTTGTAGAAAGCGAATTGCATGAAGACCAGGTAATAGAACGAGATGAAAGGATATCAATAACTATGCGAAAATTAAACATTCCTTAAAAATACTAATGGTTTTTAGACCTTAAACTATTTGTTTCATAAATTTGTAGAATGAGTCCTGAATATTGAAGAGTAAAATGCTTCGTTGTACTAACTGCGAACACAGAATATAAGATTAATATATTTAAAAATAAGAGAGGAGGTTTGGAGAGCTTTATTTCCCTTCGAATTCAACCATCTTCCATTAAGAACACCATCTTCAACATCATCAATAAGCGTATTCATTCTGCTTTTAACATAGACAGCTAAATCAATGATTTTCGACTTTAAGTCACTATAATTATCATCAGTAAATTCGTTTTCTAATAACCCGCTCAAATGTTCAACAGAAGATTCTAAAACGGATTGATTTGGAAGAAAATTTTTGAAAACTTAATATTTTGGTTGAAATAAAAAATATAAGTATAATTTATATTTATTTATCAACCAAAGCAGGTTTTTGTGTACTTATTGGAATTTTTCAACCAAAATGATTGGTTTATTTCAAAATTTTTGGTTCAAATAGATCTGAAAAATTAGATTTCACCAAATAGAAAGCAAACGCATACGATCATCTAAGTGCAAACCTAACCTTAGCTAAATCTTCTAAAGCAGATTTCAAAAACTGCATCTCTATCCACGAAATACACAATCGATCTTGAATATTCTTAATCCTAATCTCCGTCTTTTCAAACAATTGCTTATCCAATTTTGCGGAATTAAGATGATTGAGATAGCGATCATAATAATGATAATATCGTTCTAACCAGGATTTATCATCCTCTTTGCTTATACCACCAAACAGACTGCAACCAGCTCCACATTTATGATTACACTGACCGTCAAAAGTGATTCAGTGTTTGGGAAATTCATGAATGAGTAAGACTTCAAGCAAGCCAATACTCATATGGTAGATAGATACAGCTTTTGTCTATAACATTAAAAATATTATAGATAATTTTAAATATTGATAGAGTTATGATTACTCAAAGTTGAAAGTAGGTGATTCTGTGTTTTGTCGAATTTTTTAAAGTTACAAAATTTTCATTCTAGAACATTCTAAAATACCGCAAAATTGTTCATTTTTATTTCAAATCCTTAGCAGAAACTATTAAGGCTTATTTGATATGACAAGAAGAAAATTGAAACAAGAACTAACGAAGTTGCTTTAAATGGAAAATCTTCAAGAAAAATAGCTGAAATTGTTAGACTTTCACAAGCAAAGTGTCCAGAGTAATAAATAGAATTGAAAAAAATACTCCAGAGCCTATAATAGGTCGTCCTCGGGTCTTAGATAAGTATGATGAAGAATATATTGGAAGATTAGCAACAAGTGGTAAATGCTCCACCTCTACAGAAATACAGCGAGAACTCAAGACCTATGCAGGAATATCCGCCTCTTCGAGTACTATACTGCGCACATTAAAACGTAGCAACATCGTATCTAGATACAAAAAGAAATGCCCACAATTAAAAAAATCTCATCGTCGAACAAGATCAGAATTTGAAAAAACACACAGAAATTGGGAAAATAAGGACTGGGATATGGTTATATGGTCAGATGAGACTAAAGTAAATCTAGAGGGATCTGATGAACGTGATAGGACTTTCAGAAAAATCGGGGAACTACTCAGAGATCACAATATTACTCAATCAAAAAAATTCGGTGGAGGATCAATTATAGTTTGGGGATGTATGCTTTCATCAGGTGTTGGGTATCTTTGTAGAATTGATGGCAGTGTTGATGCTAAGATATATGAGAGTATTCTGGATTACGAGCTGATGTATACATTTGACTTGTATGACTTGGTCAAATCTAAAATTGTCTTTCAAAATGACAATCCGTCCTCTCATACCGCTTCAAGTATTAAAAAATGGTTCAAAAGAAACGAAATAAAGGTAATGAGATGGCCTGCACAATCTCTTGACCTTAACCCAATTTAGCATCTATGGGATCATATGAAAAGAGAGCTAAAAATTCGACCGCTATGTAAAGACAAAGATGAACTTTGGGAGAGAATTCAAGATATATGGAACAATGTTTCAGCTGAAGCATGTCTTAAGCTTGTTATATCAATGCCTAGAAGGCTCGAACAGATCAGAAAAACCAAGGGCGGGCACACAATCTATTGATTTTTCATTTTTTAAAAAAATCGTCAAAACACAGAATCACCTACTTTCAATTTTGAGCAATCATATTTCTATCAATATTTAAAAGATATCTATAATATTTTTAATGTTATAGACAAAGGCTGTATCTATCTACCATATGACTATTGGCTTGCTTGAAGTCTTACTCATTCATGAATTACCATTTAAGTTCGAATTTCCCAAACACTAAATCACTTTCGACAGGCAGTGTATTAGTATTTTTCAAACAGAGTCAGCAGAAATCAAAATGGCATTTCTTACAATTGCCATTCTTCTCTATCGAAGTCTTACACTGAGGGCAGCATTTCGTGTTCGCAGATATCCAATTAAATGTCTTACTATCGTCTTGACATTTTCGATATCATTTGGAAGAAAATTTTTGAAGAAAACATAATTTTTTGGTTGAAATAGAAATAAAATATTTAAATATCATTTGGTTGAAATATATGTAGAAATTTTTTATTTTTATCAACCAAAATAGCTTTTTATATAATTATTAAAACTTTTCAACCAAAAATTTACTTATTTTATCAAATAAAATATTATTTTTTCTTCAAAAAGTTCCTTCCATTTGGATGAAATTGAACAAGGACTGGTTTTATGGTTTTCTAAACCACATTTGAAGCAGAATTAATGATCTGACCACATGTTACGACTACACTTAAGTCATTTTTATCTCTACCTTCTTCACATTTAATTATACTCTGGGGTGACTCCTGTCCCGTACTCGTCCCTATTCTCTAGACAAAAATCCCTACCTTAGTCCCTTCCTTTTTCCCTAAAGATTATTCCCTCCCTGTTTACCCGTTTTTATGTTTATTAAAATATTAATAATCTTTATTATGTTAATAAAATTATTAATAAATATATCATTGTTTTTAATATGCATTATAAAAATAAATTTCTAGAATTTTCTAGAAATGCTTAGATAAACGAAAAAAATTTCATCAAAAAATTAAATGATAAAGATAACAGAAAAGGAATTGATCGATACAATAAAGACAAAATCAACACACGATTATTTTTATTATATGAATTCTCTAAATAAGTCAGCTCATTGCAAAGCATACCTTAAAAAATGGGTTTACCATCCATCCTCTGGAACAAAAAGGTTAAGGTTTCATTTAGCTAATAAACATCCTAGTTGTCTTATTGCTAAAGAAAATGCAAATTCAAAGAAAAATAATAAGATAGCAGCGACCTCAATAATAGAGTTAATAAGATCAATTCCAATTATAGACAAGAAGATTTAAAATGGAGTTATTTCATTGGCATGTAGCCGTAATATTGTCTCATTATCTTTTTTTGAAGACCCTGTGTTTACAAAAAAGTTGGGTTTACCAAAAGTAAAAGGAGATACAATAAGAATAATGACCCAGCAATTGAGAGATTCTATATTTGAAGCCAACAAGAACGAATATGCATCCATAGTTCTTAATGCCTGGAAGAACAAAACAACTAATCAAAAACATTTATGTGTTATTTTATTTTATTGTAAGGAACCTAGTAAACCTTGTTTTATAAAAAGCTTTGTGATTGAGAAGGCAGAAGGCAGAAACTATACTTATATGTACCATAGAAATAATCATATTTTTGCAAGGTTATAATATCACTGTAATTGCCCCAGTAACAGATAATGCCAAGAACATGATCAAAGCAATGAACTTGTTAAATAGTGAGTTTAATAATATTATCCTTCTTAGATGCAGCGCGCATGTAATAAATCTCATTATAAAAGATTGCTTGAATGGGGCAGAGTTTCTTCATAATGCTGTTGTTATTTTTGATAAGTAAGTTGGGTTAAATAAAAGTAGAAGATACTGTATCACGCCTTGGAATTATATATTGGATTGTATATCGGATTTAGTAAAATATTTACAAAGTTTAAATGACCCGACAAATAACCAAGAAATGATTATTTTAGAAAAAGCAATAGAAGCTCTTGAGCCTTTTAAAATTGCTATAAATATTTCTCAGACTGATGGCTGTAGTTGGGAAAATATTTATTTTGCTTTGAATAATGCTATCCAACAATCAATTAATAATGGGCATTCTTTTTTAGTAGAAATTACAAAGGGAAGACTTGAACTTGTATTGAATCCTGTTGTAGAATTTGAACTATTTATGCATAAAAATAGACCTATTTCCGATATAAACTATAGGATATTACAAAAGTGGACGGATTCTTTGAAAATCAATGACTTTGTAGCTATATGTTTGCTAAAAAAATTTATGGCTCCACTGCTACTCCATTGCGAAGACTGGAATTATTTTACAAAGAAATGATTAAAAAAATTCCCGTATTAGAAGCATCTGTCGAGAGATTTTTAGTTTACACAAGTTAATTCACACCCCGATTAGAAATACTTTAGATGATGATATCTTTTTTATTCGGTATATTCACCCAGAAGTAAGGTGTAGTCCGTTATTACTGTCAAAAAACTAAAATAATAAGAAGCGTAATATTTATTTTAAAAATAAAATATATTTAATTTAATGTTTCATTTTCAACTTTTAAAGTCTTTATATTATTTCTCCTCGAAATATGTGGAAGGACATTTTGGTATTTTCATTTTGACTTTAGAAGTGATTATTTTAGTAGGACTTTTTTTATAAATAGAAGTACCTATTTCATCTACAGACTTATGTATAGTTTTTGTACTTAAAGTGTCTAGTCGTCTTTTTAAAATCACGTGAAGCAATATTTTCGTTAATACTAGTCTACGCCACAAATTTTGCAACAAACATTTTAATAAATAGCTTTTTAAAATGTTTGTTGCAAAATTTGTGGCGTAGACTAGTATGTTTGAAAATCTTCACATCTTTCGCAAGGTTCAAAACATTCACAACCACCTTCACTATTATATTCATTACAATTGAAGCAGTCTTGACATTCTTCAAATTCATCAAAACCCTCACAAACACCTACAAAAATTACATATATGGCAAATAATTTCGAAAGATGTTTCTGTTCTTTTTGAAAAATAAAAACAAATAAATTTAAAGATAATTTTTATTTTATGTATAAATAGATTAAATGAAAACAGGTTTAAAAACAGTATAAAGAGTAAGATTAAATAGGTAGTACTCGGCCATATATAAGTACTCCTAAATAATCCACATTCTAACTATCCGACTCTAGCTTTCAATATTTTATGTATATTTTGATTAATAAAACATGATTTATAATTTTTTTGCTTTCAATTCCTTATAGACTTCACTCAACTTTATCGAATAAGAACAATAGCAAGCCCCTTTTATAAATAAAAAAGACATAACCTTTTTACAAGACCATTATTTTCATGATAAAGTTTGGCCTAGATTCTCTTTCATTTTTTCACATCAATTTAATTCAATCCTATTTATAAGACTGAGAATTAACTGGAGAAATATCAAAACAAATCCAATAAATTTTAAGAAAAACTATTTTAAATTATAAATATTTTCTTGCATAAAATTGTTTTTTCTTTATGTTGATAATCCAATTCATTTTTTGCAAAAGTTCTATTTGTAATTATAACCAAAGCTTCAAAAATTTTGTCCCATATTTTGCATTCACTTGTCAGCATTTACAAAAACATAACATTTGTGAGAACCTCCGCATTCGTCATTTCCTATTAATTTATAAGCACACGGATTTGAATGATCTCCGACTAAATGTTTATGATTAAATTCAAAATAAGCTTGAACATCTTTATATTTAGTATTGTTGAATAATTCATTGATTTCGAAGAATATTTTCTTAATATGTAATGATCTATATTTTCTCTATTCTTCCAAGCTTAGGAAATAATGTTTTTATCTTATCTGGGTTTAAGGAAATATTATCTTCCAAGATTGTCGCTGTAATATAAAGATGGGCATTTAGGGGCTTATCAAGATTGAAAAACACAATCTTTAAAACATTCTTAGAGCTTCAATGATTCATATGGCTGAAACTGTACAAGAACACTTCCCTTTACTGATTTTTCGCATGCTAACTTTCTTAAGTTTGGATACAAATCATAACTCTGTTCACCATTAAATTTTCAAAATCAAATTTTTTGCAACTTGAGATAGGCTAATTTATCAAGATGCATATAACCATTGAATTTCATACTTTTTAAATTTGGGATATTCAAAAATATTGCAGTTGTTTTTTTGGTAAGATTAAAGACGTATAACCTTTTCATTTCTTTAGTAAGATCTGGGAGAGCATTTAGAAATAAAAAATATTGACTTGCGGATTAATACAGCTATTGAATAAAACAAAATAACAAGGATAATATATGTTAAGGGGTGGTTAAAATCTATTTAAAAGTAGAATGTATCAATGTTGGAATTAGGACAAAAGATTAGATACATCCCGGCATCTAGGAGTTTAAATAAAAATGGCTCTTTTTTATGATTTAAATATTTCATTTGTCCTGTTGATATAAAATAATATATATCAAATCAATTTCTAACATTTCGTTTTGAAAAACGCATTTTCTTCAAAAAATATATCAAGGGAAGTTTTAAAAAAAAGCATATAATTATCTTTTATCTAAATACAAGCCTAATATCTGATTCTATAGATCAAAGCCTCGGCTTATATTGAATTATTTCCAACTATTATTTTCATTTCATTTGATCCGATTTTGTGAGAACTTGAACAAACGTATGGCGATTAAAAAATCTTCAATATTAGACAAGCTACACAACTTAACAGTAGGATTTTTGATAAGCTTAACATGTAACCCACCAAAAAACTTTATTAATATATTGAAGTATATCAAGGATATCAATTCTGCTATATATTTTATAAAATCAAGCAATTTGCTAAAGCCAATCCTCCTCCTTTTAAAATTGTATATTCTCCCTTTATAATTTGTTGTAGAAAAAGAAAGGTAATCATTGAAATTATTTATTTTAAAATAACACTCAATTGTCCTCTATTATTAAGCTTTTCTTGATAAATAGTATTACCAATCAATTCCTCATCATAAATCCTAAAAATCAAAAGGAGAAGAATACTTTCGCGGATAGATGTTGACCAATTGAAAATCCCCGATTTCTTTTCGTGTTTCTTTGATATATTTATACAAATTTTTAATAGTATCATTAGTCATGAATTCCGCTTTCAAAGTATTACCATCCATCAGCTTGAAAATAATCTCACAAGGAACTACTGGGAAATCATCAACATCTTGAGGTATTAAATCATGATATCTTTTGAATAAGATATTGAACGGATTATCCTTATTAACTGGTTTGGAGTCGGAGGAACTAATTTTTGTCCCTTTTCCTGAGAAGCTAATTTCTTGATAATGTTGGATGATAATCTTTTCAAGTGATTTGATATCAGCACCTCGAACCTCGCCAACCTTGACAGTATTCTTATAAACCTAATACCAAAACATAGATTATGCGACTTAAAATACTTGCAAAGTCGGCATGGCAGTGACTCCAGCTTTTGATGATACTTGATTCAATTTATCTACATCTACTTTTATAAACACAGCATTCTTGTATTTATTAGATAAAGCTTCATAACTGCCTTCAATTTGCTTGCATGGGCCACACCTTTATAAAATTAACAATATTTGGAGTTATACCAAGTTGCAAAGAAGTCTACTACTACCTATAAACAAATATTATTTAAACTATATATTTACTATTTTGTTTTTTGTTCCTCTTATTATGCCATTATATTCGTTTTCGCTGGACACGTGAATTACTCCCATTGAATGAAAAGTTGAAATTCATGGCAGAGAATAAAGCTTTGAAGATTATACGCTTGTAAAAAGATCTATTAAATAAAGACTCAAGAAGCATGAAACATCTTTAAAATAATAAGCAAAAAGATGAAACTTTTATAGAAGAATCAAGGAATAAAAGTTGAAAATTTAAGTGCACAAAGATATTTATTTAAAGTTGATTTAAATGCCCTTATTACTGTTATGTAAGCTTGATGCTTTGAGACCAAGGAACTATCGAGTATTAGTAAGTCCTAATCAATTAGATTATCTTTAAATAAAACATTATAGCAGGTACTAAGCCTTATTTTAGTCATAACAATAGCAGTATTTGCGTTGAGTAGATCATTAGTTAGATTATAACACTAATTGGAACATATAACTTAGTCATTAGATTAGGTCATCACTATGAACGATTAGCTTACCATTAAATTAATTGTTAAACTGCAAAAAGTAAGATCAGTATAACTCATATAGATATCAATAATATGAATCATAAGTGACGGAGTTCAAAATTGAAATGACTTTTAAAAGAAGTGTAAAGATTAATGTAAAATCAAGGTAAAATACAAGAGTATTATTAATTGTTCAATTAATAATAAGATCATGATAAGAATTGATATAAACCTTATTAATAAACTTGTATTGGTATGGACTCCAATAAGAAGTATTACATTTTTGGATTAGATATCAGCAGTTTGAAGATTACGACATTTGCATCTTTATGGACTTAAAAAGGCTGATATGAAATATCCAAGTAGTAGTAAAGGAACCCAAAATTAGAAAAACACAACACAATACAAAGGAGTGACTAGCAGAGTCAGTAAACGGGACTGAAAATGTGTGACTGGACGGCAGGTAACTTGTTCTTTTGTGGTTCCTAGATGAAATTCTGCTACTTGTATTAAAGCTATATAGCATATCTTAAGATTCAGAAAAAGAAACTATATGATTGATAATTATAAAGAGAACGGTTATAAAAAACTATATAGATCAATGTGACTTATAGGGGGTTTACTATTTCTTAAATTCCTTTTGATTAGATATAAAAAATATTAAAAGGTTTAAGTTGTTTTATCTATTAATACTTAGTGCAGATCTGTTTTACAAAGAGAAAAATAAAGTATTTGCGTTTTGATATCACAGTAACGTCGGTTTGATGAACAAAGAAGCTTTAGTAATTTAGGCCAGTTGGAAGATTGGCGTCGAATAGAAGTATTAATATCATTTTTAGATAGATTGTGAGTCATATGTAGGTTATTCAACAGAGTTGGCTTTAACAACTAGGAAGATTATAAAGCAGAATCAATAAGCAGATTAGATCAAAAGAAGTAGAGTTACAAAATCAATGTCGTTTTTGAGGGTATAGATAGAGTCCCAGCTTAATGGTCATTATTTTGTCGTGTTTGAAAAAAACTTAGGTAACTTTTTGACTAGGATATGCTTGATTGTAAATTTAAACGTCACCTTTTCAAGCGGTAAAATGAAAACACAACTGATTTAATTGATAAGTGACTATTTAGGCCACCACATCTCATGTGATGAGAACAGTCAGTTTCGAATTTATACATTTATGATCAAGATTATATCATTGATTACACCAAAGCCAGAAAAAAGAGCAATCGATTTAATCGTAAAAACTTAGAGTTTATATTTGACAACCTCCTTATTAAACTCCATAGCACCGTTAGTAACACACCATTCATTTCTTTCAACCACTTTAGCGGCAAACAAAACCCTGTTAGCCTTTTGATCAAGCCAAGCTTGGAGTTCCAAAGTTTCACCGGGGAAAATATGTTTCGCAAACCTTGCCTAAACAAATAAGGAACGAGAAGGATACCTTAACAGACTTGAAAGCATCCGCTTCATTATTAACAAAAACCTTAAGCAATAATTTAGTGGCAATACCATAGGAACACAACCCATGTAAAATAGGTTTCTTAAACCCCGCCATTTTAGCAAAGTCCTGATCAATATGAAGAGGATTTAAATCGCCGTTAAGACGATACAGAACAGCCAAATCTTCATTTATCTTCTGCTTTATTTTAACATCAGGCTCTCTTTTTGGCGGTTCATTCATGGCCGTAATAGCCTGGTCAGAAACTCGTTCTGATCGACTAGGGCTGCCACCGAAATCACCAGCTTGTCGAACTATGAGAGTAGATTCAGATTCACCAATAAAATCGTTAGATGCATCCAAAAAATCCGTAGAAACAATAAGGACAGCAAATTTCTTCTTATCCAAAATGTCTTTAATTCGAATCCTACATTTCAATTCGCCGCTTATTGGGATTGGCTTGATTTGTTTGAAATATTGTTCTCCATGGACCAAATTGATCAAATTAAAGTTGGGTAAGATTTCATCAAAAGGAAACTCCACCATTTTCGATACCCCATAAGTAACAGCAAAGGTAGGGAGGGTGAAGAATCGATGATTGTTTTCATAAACCAAATCCAAATCTTTTTGATTAGCTCCTAAGGAAATAGCATACAAAATAACATCTCTAACGCTATAAGGAAGGACCACATCCTCAATTTTGAAATTCTTAGCATTTCTAACCACTTCACAATCCGAAAAATCACTTGAAGGACTCGATTTAGCAGTCTCAAAGTTAGAATACATGATCTGGAGTGATTCGGCCAACGATTCTGGATTAGTAGCTTTGCCATCATCAAAATCATTGATTTTGGACCAATGATCCTTAATATGCTCGATTGAAACCTGGCCTTTATTAACCAAATTAACTCCAAAAGTTCTCTGTCTTCTAACCGCCGCAATCCAACAAGAGCCAACTTCAAACACTTTGCCCGTATCAGGACATTCTTTAGACGCCAACAGTCCCACTAAAGGAGCAACATAATCCGGTTTCAACATTTCGACCATTTCCGGTGGCATTATGGTAGCAGTCATGCTAGTCCCAGCATTAGGAGCAATTGTATTTACTAGGATATTGTGTTTCTGACCCTCAATAGAAAGACTATTGCTAAAGCCCAAAATAGCTCCCTTAGCAGTGCTATAATTGGCTTGACCAAAATTGCCATAAAGTCCTACTGCTGACGTGGTGTTGATTATGCGCCCATATTTCTGTTTCATCATATAAGGCCAAGCCACTTTAGATACTTTATACGATCCTTTCAAATGAATATCATAAACCAAATCCCATTCTTGATCCGTCAACTTAACAAAACTTTTGTCCTTAAGGATGCCAGCATTATTAATTACAATATCAATTCTACCAAAAGTCTTAATCGCTTGATTAACGATTTTGTCACCCTCGATACACGAGTCATAATTAGCAATGGCTTTCCCTCCTAATCTTTTGATTTCTTCAACCACCAAATCTGCCGCTTTCACTGATGAACCCGAGGTGTTTTTGATAGCCCCTAAATCATTAACTACAACAGACGCCCCACCTTTGGCCAAAAGTAACGCATATTGTTTTCCAAGCCCTGCACCAGCTCCTGTAACAATCGCAACTTGGCCATTATAATTTATAGATTGGCCTTTGTCATTGAACTTCACCAATTTCGCCTCTTCAACTAAAGTAGGCCAATCAACTTCCGTGATTGAAGTTGGATATTGTGGTTGATCAAAATTATTGATTTGTTCCCATTTCATCAATATCGACCCTGGAGTAAAATCTTGATCCGCCTTAAATAGTACGCCTTTACTTCTTTGCCATCTAACTTTGAAATATTGTCCTGCTCCCAATTCATAAATAAATCCATTATCTCTACAACTCTCATGACAAAGGTAACCGACAAGAGGTGCTACATAGTTTGGTTTCATAGCCTTAAAGATCTCTTCGGGCATCGTATTTTGGGTCATCCGAGACGCCGCTATTGGCGCTATTGCATTACATAAAATGTTGTATTTCTCACCTTCCTTAGATAAAGTATGACAGAAACTAACTAATCCCAACTTGGCTACAAATTAAGGCTTAATATACCAGACGAATAATTAGTTTGTCCGAAATTACCATACAACCCGGAACCTGATGACGTCATAATGATCCTACACCATCAATGACAGAAGAATGATCATGATGTGATACCTGCCATATTTTTGCTTTCGAAACGTATCCCAAGCAGCTTTCGTAATCTTATAAGCACCTCTAACATGTACTCTATGGACTAAATCCCAATCTTGATCCGTCATTTTCGTAAAACTCTTATCTCTCAATATCCTACAATCCAAAAAACAAACCATTGAAAGTTTAAAGAGAGGAATTACCCAGCATTATTAATAATGACATCAATACGACCCCATTGACTTAACACTTGATTCACAATTTTATCACCCTCTTCCACACTATCATAATTGGCTATCGCTTCACCTCCTTTATCTTTAATTTCTCTAACCACTAAATCAGCTGCTTTTTGACCTTCAATAGTCCCTAAATCATTGACTACTACTTTCGCTCCTCGAGAGGCGAACATTAATGCATATTCACGTCCAAGTCCTAATTATATATTGTAAAATATGGTGGTTTACCTCCTCCTGCTCCTGTTATGATTATGACTTGTCCATCGAATCTTAATTGTGTCATTTGTAAATTTTTCGCCCTTTACGTCATTAAATGAATGCAGATCGTCCTTATTTGGAAGTAGTTTTTTCTGAACTACTTGGTCTTCCAGTGCATCGTGGTGTCATATTTGTATATAAAGACGATAATCTCTCTCTCTATATATATATATATTAAAATTAAAGTAACCAGTTTCACCCTCCTTATCTCTAGTCGCTTTCGAGATTTTGATAGACGAAGTAAAATTAATGATTTAATAATAAATGATACTTATCTAAAGACAATTCATTTGAATATATAAAAAATATATTATTAATGTTGTTTCTTTATAAAATGAAGGTTACATTTTTGACACTTCAGGGTAAAGTAATGAACTAAGAAGCAAAAATCAAAGACAGAAGAGTTATTAACAAATTGTGTTGTTATTTAATTACATTATATTGTTGTTTATCTCTTTCAATTCCCAAAAATACGTAAAATCATGAATGTACAAAAATCATGGAAGTAATCGTTTGATCATAGGGGTCGAAATCAAGCAGCGCATTTACTCAAGAACAATGTGGGCAGCAAGAATTGGTTTTACAGAAAAAGAGAACCCCAGTCTATAATAGGCTTTCGAAATAAGGCTCTATTTTAACGGATTCGTTAAAATAATTATATTAATAACCTATTTCATATGATATTTTAGAATCATATTGATAGGAGCTCCTATTTATCCGAAAAATAGATTTGAAGCCAGAGTGGGTTATAGTGTAGCCTACGGTTAAGGACAGAGCTCCTAATTGGAAGTAAAATAGAGATTGGAGGTATAAATAGCATACAAATACACCAAGAATATTATTTTGTGAAATATAGAGCAACGTATTTACAAGTGGATGCAAAATAGGGCATTGTTTATATTTCACAGAAGCACAATTCGACTTAAAATTGAAAGGTCGTATAAATTAATGTATAATGAATAAGTATCTATTTTTTTTTAATTTCCCTCTGATCTAGTTTAGCAAGAGATTGTGCGGCTGATATTAGTTGAACAAGATTGATCGTGTTTTTTACAAAGAAAATTGGGAATGAAATATAAAGTAACAGATAGCCAAACTCTAACAATATTATGTCATTATATGCTTGTGTAAGGATTTTCTTTTGATACTAGGTACGAGTTAATAAAAAATAGTTCGTTTCCAGCACACAATGAAAACAATACAATCTAAATTCCAATAAAGTTTATGAGGAGATTATACTCGATTATGGTAATAAGCTTTCAATATTGGATGTTGTTTTTCTGATACTGTTTTATGGCTTTTAGCGCCCTGCATTAGCGAACTAAATCTCAATAAGAAGGAATTAAATACCTAACCATATGAATATAATGGCTACTAATATCTAACGCTATAATGAGCTGAAAGAATAAGAAATAAGCTTCATAAACGGAGGACAAATAACATAATAAGCTCGTAGTCGTGCATCTAAATTAAATGAAACTCCAAACAGAGAGTGTGATACCTATCAGTTACCATATCCAACACAGCACCAAATTGCGAGCCTTTAAATAGCACAATATAAATTAGATACAAATACTTTGATTAAAATAGCGGGCAGCATAACCATCGAATACATCCAAGATGCAAGATGTGGTATAACAAAGTAAGCAATAATACATAGAGCTTTTCATATAATATATAGATGCTATGGTTAATATCACTCGGATATATCCTTTATTGTTTCGAAAATCAAGGGAATGGAGTACCTATTATGTTCGGTATGTATAGAAATACATTCGGTTCTTTCATTACGTTGAAAAAAACTTGATGAACCAGTGAGATTTTAGAAAATTTAATATATTTAACCAAATAATTTCAAAAAAAATTGTTAATATCAGAAATTAAGTCATTTTTGTCAGCTCGTTCGATTTGCGGCTTCGTGCATGTTTTATTTTGATCAAATAGTAAGGATTTGATAAAAAAATATAGACAAAATAAGCTCCATAGTGATAATATTTCAAAAAAAATTAAAACCTTGTAGTTCGTAAGAATGATTACACAAAAATTTCGGACTTATAAATCAACTCTCGTCTGTGGTGTCCAAATATGGAAATTAAAATCGAGATTCCACAAATTTTTTAATAAAAATGGAGGACATGTTAGAAAGCATAAAGCTCAATGAAAGTAAACAATATCCTGAAATAGAAGAAGAGAACTTAACATCAATAATGATACCCAAAGATGACGAAAGTCAAGAACTTGTAATGTTGAAATCGTCTTATTTCGATACCGTAAATTCATTTTTCCATATTTATTTTTATAGGGTGATACAGCTTCTACTACTTCTAATAAAGTTCGAGATGATTCTTTCATGATTCATAAGAATTTATTAACACGACAATTCTTCCCTTCTTATAAAGTAATCTCTCCAGAAATTAATTTTGTGAATAGAATTTAGAAACTTTGAAATTGGTCACCATTAATCAGAAACTAAAAACCAAAGATAAGCCATATTTAACAATTTACATATTAATCATTTTGATGTTCATTTTGGTTAATTTATGCGTTCTTTGTTCTTCTTTTAATGTACAATTTATCCTCTTATCTTTCTAGCTCAATATACCATCAAATTGGATATCTTTCTCTATATATAAGACAATAAAGGATATGATATGTATACAATTTCTATTAATAGCAATATTTATAGGGCCAATAATAATCATGATAATAAGTTCTTTTTTGCTAGGCTCTACATTTCTAATTTTAATTTGTACTTTTATCAAGGTACATTAATACCATCTTTGATTATTTATAGCCTTTATTATGGTGGATCCTATTATCATCACCTATTGTTTCTTTAATTGCATTTGGTTGGATATTTCATAATGGTTATCTAATACCGTCAGGACCAGATAAAGGTGACTTTGTATTATAGTATGTCCTAAGTTTGGATTAATTTGTTTAGTTCTAATTTTATTTGTATTATACCGTTGTTGATGTTCTTTTTCAAGCTATACATAATCTATACTTATAGGAATTCAATCGGATACTCGGTCGATTTCCTCAAAGTAACCCTAAATAAACTTAAATGGCTTCTAGATTTGTTGTCATTATATATTTAGAAATTTTGAATTGATTACTATATCGTTATTTTTCGCTTCTACACATACAGTTTTCTCAGTTGTTTGGCTAATATCATTTGATCGTTTGGTTCTTTTAGGTTATAAGTCAGAAGACAGTAATACAAAAATATCATATCTTTTTATTTAGAAAATTGGATTAGTAGCAAATGGCTGTCCATTTTGGTCCCATTTTATTTGGTTGTTTATTTTTGGACTTCAAGTTTGATCCTAACAATACAAAGGTACATATTTTCAATTAACATGGATTAGAGCGACTATATCGGGAAGTGTTGGTCATCTATACCTTCATAAGTACTTTATTTACATATATTTTTAGGAAAGAAGCAGAATATATCAATGGATTCAATTCAACTTATTTGGCCACTTCAAGAGCTTTAAGTACATCTTTCGGTTCTCATTGTTTTGGATCATTGATTATCGGCTCTATATCTATTTTGAGAAATTGTATATCACTCCTTTATCGAATCCGAAATGTAATATATCACCTTTAATGTACTAGATCCCATTGATATCTGTATTTTATTTCGTCGTTGATGGATTTTTCGCTTTCGCTCATATCTCTACTTCTTTGTTGCAGAATTATACTAAATATTCTACGGTTCATGTAGCTATTTCTGGCAGTAGTTTTATGGAAGCATCTAAAGAAACATCCCGAATTTTAAACAGAAATTTATTAAGAACGCCCTTCATCTTAAGTACATCCTATATGATTTATTTAGTTAGATTTCATTATTAGAAACACATTCAATATTTATTTATTTGGAATATGTATCTTATTTAGTTATGCTTCATCTACCTATTCTTCTAAATTGAACGAACATTTTGTTGTCTCTGGTATTATTGGATTTTTGGTCCCTTATTTGATATTGAAGTTCTTCTTTAATGTTTTCACTCTCATGTACCTAATATTTGGTTTATTTTTAGAATGGATGCTTTATTAATGTGTTATTGTATCGACTTGAATCAAAATACTTGCCATGATATGGCGATACACAATTTATTTAAATCGAATCATGAATAGCTTATTTTATGTAATGAATGTTTGAACTTCTCTTGTGCTAGACCTTTTGAATGCCAATCTCAATAAAACCACTAAAAATATTTTAGGGTGGATATGCCTAATTGTGATCGGAAATTGCATTGGTTCACTTAAACTAAACAAATAATACAAAATGTAAATTTATATTTATAACAAGTTTATAATATATTTATTTTGACGATAATCTACAGTATTTAATTGATATAAAATCAATAAGCTTATAAAAACGTCATGTTTTTTACCTTAAAAAGCTACACTTTTGCCATATTTGTAATATAGAATTCCTAATTGTGATATTTATAATTTTATTATTAAAAAGGAATATTAAAGCAATAAAGCAAAATATAAAATTTATTATCTGATTATATCTTGTTTTTCTTATTTTACTGTCCTTTTTTAGCTATTTTAGTGGACTTTTTAAGAGGTTTCGGATTTGATTCGCTTTCCTGAGTTTATTCAAAAACTGTTCTGTAGTAATGATTTCAGCAACATCGATTCTTTTTTTCTTTCTTGTTACAAATGGTGCTATTGTTTTAAACAAAATATTCTCAAATTTAGTAATAGAATTACAATTTTCCAACTTATTAAATGTTGTGGAACAATTGCTCATATCGAAGTAGTTCAAATCTACTTTTTGATATCTTATTTCTGTTTATAGGAAAACTTAAAGATCTGTCATATATCCCTGTCTTAGCAAATTCATTTATAATCACTACAGGGTTTAAGTTTTCCCAGATTTTTCCAAATAGATTAGAAAATTCCGACTTCGGCAATAGTTTCTAGGATTATGACGGGGCCATTCACTTAATTCATAATCCCATTTAGTCTTGACACTACGGAAGACAGAAAAGCCAAGTGGCTGAAGTAAATGCGATGTATGGGGTGAGATTTTCAAAATAGAAACTTGAGATTCAATTGCAAGTTTTACCAAATCAATCCCCACATGTGATAGGTGCCCGTCATATATCAAAATTGCTGGTCTCTGCTTAACATTTGGCAAAAAGTGGTCCTTAAACCAACTATAGAAAGTCGATTTTGTCATCCAGCCTTTTCAGATACAACATAACTAGTCCCGGGAAATGATTCATTGCCAATAAACGTGCTTCAGATGTGTTTACCTTTATTTAATATCAAAGGCGCCATCTTCTCACCCATGGCATTCACACATGCTAGCACTGTAGTTGATGTACGCCCGTTTCCAAACGAATCTCGTTTGGAATCTTCACCAACTCCCGAGACAGTTTTTGTACTAATTGCATCTGACTTAAAGGCTGACTCATTGCAATTATAGATAGAAATTGGCTTATTAGATAAATTCAATTCTGTAATCAGATTTTCGAGCTTGTCAAAAAAAGTCGTAGACAACAAATGGGTCTTTAGATTGGCGATCCCTAGAACTTTCCAATATTTCGGGCTTTTTTAAGCTAAGACTATTTCGAATACAAAAGCTTCTGAACCATTTATCGCCAAACCGGTCATCTTTAAATATATTTGGTGTATTTTCAAGCTTGATAAGATCTTGAATTGAATCTAGTAACTCGCATTTAGTTAATACAAACCCCCACTTGTTCATTGTTTTAGCAATTCGGATATAGAAGATTCTTGGATACTCGTCAAAGTTGTAGGCCTACCAGCACACCCTTGCAAATTTTGAGATTTTTCTCTACCATTCCAACCCTTATATTTTAGAGTCAATGTAGTTAAAGGAATTCCAAATTTTTTGGCGGAGCTATTTAATGAATCTCCGTTTTCAACCGTGGATAAAGCATCCTTCCTATTTTCGACTGTCCAAGAAACTCTACCATTATGGTTTTCTGGTAATATTTGTTCGTAATTTTGATTTAAATTCTCCATTTATTGTTTTGTTTTTAAATTTGAAAAATTGATATTATTTATAGATCGATAAATCCACACATTTTATTATATTCGCACACATCCAATTACTTCAATTTTGATCATTATTTCTCTGATTAATTTATTGTAATATTTATATATTTTTATAAAGTCCCTTATAAATTATATCACTACGCCCATTTTAAAGAATTTTTAAATTGATTAATGCGAAATATCAAACTGTGTGGCATGTGCTAGAGGTAAATATTATTTTTTGGATCCACCTATATTCAAATTCAAATATTGTAAAAAAAATTAAAACTGTTAGTACGGCGGATTAGTAGAATCAAACTTACTTTTCTAGACATGCTTTAAAGGATTATGCGTTATATATTATTCGTCTTTTATATATATAATAATCAAGTCATAATCTACAAAATTTTATTCTTGATATTAACCGACTATAAATTTCAAATCAAATAAATATGTTTCACAATTAGGAAATGCAGATTTTCACAATTACGCACTTCTACATGAAAATTCATGCAGATTTTCACATATTATAACTGATTATCTATTTATTTTTACAATTTAGATTTTTATAATCCATTAACAGATAATTTAAGATTATATTTATAAATAATTTTTCTATTAGACAGATCGAGTAATTGCAATCATTACATGTCTACCTCAAATCTGTTTAGCCATAAAACTTTAAAAATAAATTAAATAAATAAAAAACACATATTTTAAACTTAATAAATATTTCTAACGATAGCAGATAATTTCTTTCTGCTTTAATAATTAAGTTACTGATGCGAATAAAATCGGCCATCACAATTAGGCATATTGACCCTATTTGATTTTGGGAACTGATGTACCTACTAAAAAAATTGATAAGTCTACAGGAATTATTTTGAAAAAAACGAACTAATGAAGCCAAAGAAATTAACAAGAATATACTTGATAAATAAATCTATGTTTTCTCAAAAACCTGATCAGATAGTTTCGAATAAGAAACATTTTATTGCTAATATTTATACCAACTTTAATCTTTACTTTACAGAAGGATTTGATTCGCGAAAGTTTATCAGCCATTTTAGATTTAAGAATTTTAATCAGAAGAAAATGTCCTTTTAAAAAAATATGGCCATATATGAAGTTTGAGTAGTTTAAAAATAAGAGTTTATAGATTGTCCACTAAATACGCGCACAAATTATCATAAGCATTTCTAGTACTTTTTAATATAAAAGGTTGGTTTAATTTAACTTCAATAAATAGAAAAAAAAATTTACAAGTCTATAAGCCCGTTCTTTCGAACTGGGTGAAAAATACGTTATGGAGAAACTATAAGATTATAAGATAATTTTAATACTTACTTCGTATAAATTTAATGATTGACAATCTTTTATAATAAGTTAAGTTATTATAGTGTTTTTAGCTTATATATTGAAAATTTTAATATCTCAAACTCCTATAAAAATCATTCTACCTTTATAATATAAATTATTATATAGTTTAACACAAACTATTTTTTGTAAAAATAATGTTATGTTTTTGAATAAAAATGTAAAATAATATTTAATTCAAGATCTCATGATATACTATATTTTTTGTGTATACTTTAAAGCTTCCATCCTTAAGAGTACCCTGATTTTGAGTATTTATTATCTCTACCTTTACTTTATCTCTTGAAACAGCCCTAGAAAAGGCAACATAAAGCTGACCATGTGAGAAAACAGGCTTAGGAAGATATATACCAACATTATTAAGAGTTTGACCTTGTGCTTTATTGATTTTCATAACAAATGCTACTCTAATAGGGAATTGTTTCCTTTGAAGAACAAAAGCTAAGTCACTATTAAATGGCATCAGTATTATTCTAGCAATAAATACTATTTGATCTGTTGACGATCCACTTAAAGTTTCCGCTAAAATAAGATTACGTTTTAAATCAACAACTATTAGTCTTGTGCCATTACAAAGTCCTTCTCTAGTGTTTACATTCCTAAGATAGTCTATATTTATTAATAAAAATTTTCATATAAAGAACATTTAAATCTTCTAATTAAAAAGATATAAATCTTAATTAGATTAGTAAAGTTTAATAACTTGTATAGATTCTTAAATTGTATTTCTAAACATAATTATCATTGATGATTATATATAATTTATCTTTTATTATAATCTAATTGTTTAAGATTGATAATTTAAAAATTTACAAAATATATATGAAAATTAAAAAACTTATTGATATCTTCTTTTAATTGTCTCTAACAATATTAAATTCTTTTTTAAGGTTCTTGACTTCTTTTCTCATAAATTAAGTTTAAATTTTCTTGTTTATGAAAAAAATTTTCTTCATTTTTCAAATTCTATAAGTGTTTTGGTTGAAATAAATTAAGAATAAAAATGACACCTGCTCAAATTTACTAAAACGTTATTTACTCTAGAAAAAAGCTTTTAAAATCTAATATAGCCCAAGACATTCTCTAAGAAATTCTCAATCTTTTGGTATAATTTTAATGTTATTATCTTTAATCCTCTTAGTGTTATTGAGGGTTACACACACTAATTCTCGATTTTAGTAATATGGCACAAAATTTTTGAAGCCTCGGTTATAATTCTAGCATATTAGTGATCATAGTGAAAATAGGTTGAGGAAGCAACTAAAATGGCAAGAAATATAGCTAAGAGATATTTTATGGATAGTAAATACATAAATTTATTTTCATTCTTACTATTTTATGCATTCAAGAAACTAAAATTCCTCGACCAATTAGAATTGAATTATGTTTCAAATTTTTTGTCCCATATAGATAATACTAGGGTCAATGTGCCTAATTGTGAATGTTCCTGATTGTGATGGCCGATTTTATTCGTATCAATAACTTAATTATTAAAGCAGAAAGAAATTATCTGCTATCGTTAGAAATATTTATTAAGTTTACAATATTTGTTTTTTATTTATTTAATTTATTTTTAAAGTTTTATGGCTAAACAGATTTGAAGCAGACATGTAATGATTACAATTACTCGATCTGTCTAATGGAAAATTTATTTATAAATATAATCTTAAACTATCTGTTAATAGATTATAAAAATCTAAAGTGTAAAAAAATAAATAGATAATCAGTTATAATATGTGAAATTCTGCATGAATTTTCACGCAGAAGTGCGTAATCGTGAAACATATTTATTTGATTTAAATTTTATATTCAGTTAATATGGCACTTTATTCCCTTAAAGATTCTTTGCTTAACTCAATTAAATTTTTAATGAATATTAATCAACCAATTATTTAATAAAAGGACTTAAAGTGCCATATGACAGTTCTTCAAGTTTTCCTGTAAACAGAAATAAGATATCAAAATGATCCAGAAACTACNAGATATCAAAAAGTAGATATGAACTACTTCGATATGAGCAATTGTTCCACAACATTTAATAATTTGGAAAATTGTAATTCTATTACTAAATTTGAGAATATTTTGTTTAAAACAATAGCACCATTTGTAGCAAGGAAGAAAAAAAGAATCTGAAATCATTACTACTGAACAATTTTTGAATCAAATCCGAAACCTCTTAAAAAGTCCACTAAAAAAGGACAGGAAAATATGATAATAAATTTAATATTTTGCTTTATTGCTTTAATATTCCTTTTTAATAATAAAATTATAATTATCACAATTAGGAATTCCATATTACAAATGTGGCAAAAGTGTAGCTTTTAAAGGTAAAAAACATAGCGTTTTTATAAACTTATTGATTTTATATAAATTAAATACTCAAAATAAATATATTATAAACTTGTTATAAATATAAATTTACATTTTGTATTATTTATTTAGTTTAAGTGAACCAATGCAATTTCCGATCACAATTAGGCACATTCACCCTATATAATTTAATTTTTCTAATAAACATTTTATCCATGCTACTAGGGCAAAAATGAGTTGCATCCAAAAGAGGCGATTTGCTTTTTGAAAATCAAGCAAATTTTACTAATACAATTACGATTGATGGTTTCGTAGTTCGAGATATAAAGAAAAGCGCCATATACGATGCTATTAAAGTATATAAACATTCTTTTAAACTGGGTTACAATAATATCACTATTAGTCTGATCTTAAAATGGCCTATTTAAGATTATGGCGGCATTTTGAGCTGCTTTACCAAAAGTGCAAAAAACATTATTTTATAAACGAATAAAACCAACATTTCCATATCTAAAATAAAATTTAATAAACCTAATATAAATACAAGTGCATCATGAAAATTTTCAAGTACGAAAAAGAGTATAAAAGCATATTAAAATTTGTATGTCATTTTGCTTGCAAAAAATGGTCGAGAAAAAGACCCAAAATCGACAATGAAATTATGCCAATGCTAATGGCGATCAATTGTTAATACGAAGATATTGTGATAATAAAGATATCGAATATTATATGATATTACCATCATATTTACTGTTTTACAAAATATTGTAACTTGAAAGTCAATTTGGAAATATTCCAGAGTCTTTTATAAAAGGACAATCTCTGGACAGAGGAATAATTAATGGTCATAGTATTTATAATAGATTAATTATAAGTATGATGATAGTAACTTTTTAAAATTTTGGCATCTTTCCATTTATATTTATTTCTAAAATAGTGTGCATCATTTTTTAGCTAATCAAATCCAATTTGCTGCAAAATTGGAAAGTTTACTAAATTTTACGCAAATAAAGAAGAACGCGATGCTTTGATTTATTTGTGAAAGAAAGTATTATAAATATATGAATACCGTAAAATTTTGAATTGATTCAAGTAAATTTTGAGTAGAGCTTAAAGAAAAGTATGGAATGAAACTGGAATTTGGCCAACTTGACACCTTAGATAAATAATTGTATAACTTGAATAAAACATCAGTAAAAAATCTGTAAATTATGTATTTTAATATTCATTAATCAATTAAATAATAAATAAAATTTCACAATTTTTTGTTTATCTTTGATCGAGATATTTTATTTTCATTTTTGTGCGGCTATTTAGTGGACCATCTATAATCAAATCTTAAGATACCATATTTTTCTGTCTAAAACCCAAGCTAAAGGTACGAACATGAACCAAGTCCAGATTTGAGACCACAATAGAGAAGCGAAGCTAGTTTGGATCCAAGAATCCAACAAAATATCAAATAAAAGACTACCTAACACATCATCATTCTTAACAGGAATAGCATAAATAGTAGCTGATACTAATTCTGATAATACATAGATCAATAATGAATTTTTACCTACAGCAACTACGCTTTTATAAAATAATCTCATCGTCCTTCCCTTTTCATGAATATGAATTATATCAATATAGTAATATGATATAGCAAGTAAAATAATCGAGATAGCAGAAGTGAGTAAAACGAAAGTAGGGGTCCATAGAACTTTACTTATCGGAATAATTGGATTAAAAAGATATGTAAGGATCAAAAACAATGAAGAAATAATAAAACATCTCGACACAAATCGATAATCTTGTTCTTGAGATGTAAGGTCTTCATGACTTTTCCCATGTTTTTTAACATCGATACCGATCAATACACCAATATAACAGCTTATTATTGATGTCACTGTCGATAAACTGCCTTCTGCATCATAGAATTTCTTCTGATAGTTATGATTGACACCAAATATAGAGGAATCTAAATAAGCTTCAACACAACATTTCTTAGACCAAGTTATTTTAGATTCCCCGATACATTCTGAGTTCCAACTCCTATAGCTGAACAAAAAGATTATCAAAATCCAAATCAGCAAACAAGATAACGGAAAGATGAATCGAAAATACCAACCTTTAATCCTAGCCCAACTACCTAGCTCTTTTAAAGACTTCGATTGATAAAAATTGATAAAGATTACAGCATTCACTAAATAACATAACGATAATCTTTGTAATACACCCATGTATCTGTATTCCGACCAATTGACACCAATGAAAGGCCAACAATTTATGAAAAGGCCAAAACCGAACAACATAATAGATCTATAAACTACTTTATAAACCCAACCTTCTTTTAATCTCCCAATAAACTTCTGATTTCCCAGTCTTTCATTTGATTGGATAAATCTCGTCAAAGCTAATGGTATTGATATCCCCATTATTATTACAAAACATGGGAAGATGGTATCTGCCAATGTATATCCTATAAATTCCGCATGCTGCAATAAATAATATGCATCTTTGGTTTGGTAATTCGCGGTTATCATAAAGATCATGGTTAAGCCTCTTAAAAAATCGAGAAAAGCTAATCTCTTGGATTTATCGATCTCTGTATTTGACTTTGGCTCTTCCATTTAAATTTTCGGTATTTTGATTTCGTGACATTTCCTGTTTTTGGTATTTTATATTTCTGCTCTCTTTCCAAAAATAGAAATCCAGTGACAAGTAAAATTGACAAAACATTAATGTAAGTTTCATAATAATAAATATGGTGAATTAATAAAATAACTTTAACAATAATTATATTAAATATGCATTTATTAAGGTTTTAAAAATACAATAATTTAATACTTTTATAAATTCTTTATTCTAATAGTAATTTATGTGGCTTTTTAATGGCTCCATTTTATTTGTCAAATTTGCCACTGTTTTAAAAATTACAAATAAATGTCAACAGAAAGATTAATAAAACTAAAGTGGATGTTAAAATAACAAAAATATATAATATTTTAAGGAATATATACATAGAAATAAAATGGTAAAAATAATAGAGCAAATTATCAAAGATACAATAATAGCGCTAACTAGAGGTGAAACAAGTAGAGAAATAGCAAAAAATATAGGTATTTATTTCAAGACAATCAGTAAATAAAATAAGAGCCCAGCATGTACCATATATTCCTATAAAACTAGTTGATAAAAATAGAGCTTTAGCAGCAAGAAATAAGAGTTATTGTATTCGTGCAATTAGTTCTGGAAATATTAAAACGGCGAGAGAACTTTAAAAAGATTTAGAAATAAATCTAAACATCTTTGTAAGTGTAAGAACTATTATAAGGGCACTAAATGAAGGTGGCTTATACGCCTGTAAAAAAGTTAAAAAGCCAAAGTTATCGAAACAAAATATAAGCCAACGATATAATTTTGCAAAAGAACATGAAAATTGGACAATAGAAGATTGGAAACGAGTAATATGGTCCTATGAAACCAAGATTAATCGTTTTCAATCAGATGGTTATTCTTGGTGTTGGAAAAGTGATGTAAATGAGCTACAAGAGCATCAAATAGCTCAAGCCACACAAGGACAAGGAGGATCTGTAAACGTTTGGAGGTCTATAAGCTTCAATAATTTAGGTGAATTAAGCCAAATAATAGGGACTTTAAACAAAGAAAAATATATTAAAATCTTAGAAAGCAATCTTTTAAATTCAGCAAGATTAAAAGAATTAATTCCAAGAAAAGTATTGTTTCAGCATGATAATTCTCCTGTACATACTTCAAATGCTGTAAAATCTTGGTTCAAAAAGCAAGAATTTCAAACAATGAGCTTTCCTCCTCGTTCTCCTGACTTGAATCCTATTGAAATAGCTTGGGATATTGTTAAAAGAAATTTTAATGAATATGAAACTCCCCATCTAGAATGTTAGAACTTTGGGAAATAGTAGAAAAATCTTGGAGCGAAATCAACATAAATAGCATTAACAAACTTATTTATGAAATTCCAACTCGGATTCAAGCTTTTATAGATGCTAGAGGGAAATAGACTAGGTCTTAAAATAAATATGGTTACAGGTGGCGAAATTGGCAAAAAATGTTTCAGATTGATTTAATTAATTATTTTTTTGAAATTTTAAATTTACATATTATTATTTTTAATTGTAAATAATTTATATATAAACTCAATGTTATTTTTCTTTCATAGTTTGAGCACAAGATCAATTTTGATTCAATATTTCAAAATTTTTGTCAATTTTGCTTGTCACTGTATGAGTAAAATGCGTTTATATTTGAACGATTTTGTCAATCTCCGATCATTAAATGTGAAAAATTCGATTTGAGGTTTTAATTATGTTTTTAATGACACTTTACATTTAATACATAAATGTGTTTATTCAGTTTTTGAATTGGAATCAGACAGGGGTCCAAGAAAAACAATAAAACGAATTTTAACGAGCAAAACATGAGAGTTAAATAAATTTACCTGGTAAATCTTGGATTTAACGTCAATAAGTATATATTAACTATCACATCTTATATAAATTACAGCCTTATTTAAGACGAATAACTTTGCCTTGAAAACAGAGAAAAATAATTTAATCTTTTAGTAAGAAAAAGAGTTAATGATTTTTCGATTCTAAATGATGAAGCAGTTCCAGAAAGACATTTTCTTTAAGCGAATCTGCCCATAAGAAATCTAAATGCTCATATTCTGGTACTTCTTTAACAAATAAAGGCTCCGGAATATTAGAAAAGAACAAAGGCATATCAGAAAGTGTATCGCTGCCTCCAAAGAAAATCACTAATGGTGTAGATATTTCTAAAGTCGGGAAGACGTGGGAAACATGACTTGTGACTTGCAATCCTGTGACATCTGGATTGTCACTATAATATTGGAATTTACCACTAATAATAATTTGAAACCAATGAACTAGGCATTTCACACTTGTATAAGAATAGAGATGTTGATAACACAATTTCTTAGTTTTGAAGTTGATATTATTGGCTTTCCAATTAAATAGCATTTTTAATGATGTGTCTATCGCTTTCACATAAAGTGTTCTTGGTAATAAACTTTGCCAAAATAAGGTCAAAGAAAGTGCTTCTTTTCGACCAAATATCAGATAAATTAAGTTAGGAGAGGCTTTGATTACAGCAGTAACGAATCTATTTGTAATTCCTAAAAATAAAGATTACATATACCCCTAGGTGTAGTTGCAGGCGCTAGACTTATAAATATGTTTATCTTGGAATTGAGCTCAAGGTAATTCGATAAAGCTGCAAAAGCTAAAGCAGTTCCTTGCGAAAACCCTATATAGGAAATACTCAACTTATTAGTCTTGCTGAGAATAAACTATGTAAATAAATATCAAATTATACATCAACAGTATTTGAAACGTCAATTAGGGATAATTCATCTAAACTAAAATCCCAAAATTCTGCAGAATTTGGTTTCTTCGTTTTATGTTTGTAACTATATTTATTACCTCTAGAATTTCCTAGCCATACATCGTAGCTAAAAAACATAAAAAACATTGAGGATACCCTTTTTGCAATAGGAAATGGGCGATATTATTTTCAATATCCGGTCTACACATGAAAACCTCCGCATTCATCAATAAGCCATGCCATAATAATACTACTGGTTTATCTTTAGAAAATTTATCGATCTTCAATGAAAGTCTATGAATTCCTAATACATACCCATCTTCAGTTTTTACTACATGTTGAACAATATCACAACCCCTAAACAAATTAACCCAATAAATAAATACCAATATTTAGCGAAATCAAAGGCATCTCTAAATTTCCTCTTCTTCGAGTCATCCTCCCTGTATAAAAATATTATAGGGATAGGGGAATTACTCATTATTAAATGCATTGGATGGAATAAAAGATATTATAAACCGAAATACTGGTTCGGTTAAGAATATGATGAAGGTCAAGAATAATGTTACATATTCTTTAACTGATAACTTGCTCAGTATCGGTATTTTCGACATTATGGGCATTAACTTTTGAGATTACGTAATGATCCGAAAAGATTTTACCAATTTTGATATCAGTTCAATAAAAGTGCTAAGAAAAAGACCCAATGGGATTATAATAAATGGTTTGTTTATGTGTATACCTTTTGGTTGATTGTATAGCATTTCCAGTAACCTGTCCAATCTCTTTTTTTGATAATCAAGTCCAATCTCTTTATTTCACTGTATATTAAAAACAAAATGACAGGGTTCACTCTTTTCCTACACCTCTGCTTCTGGCCGCTGTCAAGATTTTTTGATAAGTTCAATTAAAGGATAAATAAAATTTATAAACACAAAAAACTGTAATAAAAATAAAGAAACTGTTTATTTCCATCTAATTGTTGTTTTTTCCCTCACCAACTTGACCGATTTCTGAGTGCTGTTTATTCTCACCAACCTTTCTTTTATGTAGAAATTTTTTCAAAGTTGTCTAATATTATTATTATTATTATTATATAAAATGTTTATATTTCGACTTTTTTGCTTTGATATTGGATTATATTCCACAGAAATCCGAGAATAAAGGCCTCTAAGATAAGGCATACGTTTACTAAATTATAATAAAAGTATTTAAAATATATGTATCTATAATTTTTCGTTGTATCATAGCCATAGAAATATGTATGTTCGGTTTTTAAAATTTGGTGAGAAAAACAACATTCCCTTAAAAGTTGATGGAGAACAATAGTCAGGTGGGAATAAACAATTTAGCCAAAATAATAGTTATATAAGAAATTAAACAAAGTTGTGAATCTGGGATAAGAACCTTAACGCAAAATCTGATAATGGTCGAATTTGACCCCGAGCGTAGCGAAGGCCAAGTGAAAGGCTGCTCGTATTATTAAATAAATCTTATGAATGATGTACAATCATTTTCTCTAAAATCGAATGCTTCAATAGAGTCTCTACGTTACAAATTTAAATTAAAGTTTACATTTAACTATTACGCCGTTTTACACAAAAAGGTAAGCGAATTTTAATTAATAATAAATATGCAAATTAATATCGAGTGCCAAGATTTATATATAATATTTTCTATAAATTAAGCTTTATTTTTAAAGTATATTTGTTTACAGGGCTATTACTATTTATAAAAAAATTATTAGCCATTATAAGGAAAATATTAAATATCCGATTAAATAAACAAAAATACCTTAATTAAATTTATATAATGTAACAAAAATCAATTCAATGCTATCTATCCTAAATGAATACTAATAACGATTTTAGCACCTCCAATTTCATACAAATGAAGCTGATTTATCAAATTCAATAGTTCAGACTACCAGATACCAAAATACTGAGAATGCTAGTGAACAAGAAGATAGTCCTAATACCGTGACTCAAAGGAAAACAAGAAAATCCGTCTTAAGTTCTGATATTATATTAGTAAAAAGTCTTTATTTACGGTCTGTCAAAATAAATGAAATAGCATTAGATTCAAATTTATCAACTTCCGCAGTGTATAAAATAACAACAGATTTGAAAGACAATGACATGAATGAAGAGTTAGTAGCAAACTCAAAAAAACTTCCTGGTCCAAAAAAGTTTGAGAAGATGGAATTTTTGCAAGGAGTTTGGAAAGCTATACAGCATGACCCATGTTACAGCCAAAATGGTATAGTACAAAGAATGGCAAGCAATAACATTCATATAAGTCAATCCACAGTATCAAAAACACTTAAAAAATTAGATTTAACTAGAAAAAGAGTCAAAAAGATAGCACATAGAACGATTGAATCGGATGTTATTGCTCAAAGAAAAGCATACTCTATAAAGACAAGAACTATTCCTGTAAATTGGTTATGCTTCTTAGATGAAGCCGGTGTAAATCTCCATACCACTACTCGTTTTGGGTATAGCCCTAAAAACACTCTTTGTACATCAATTGTGAATTCTAACAAAGGAAAAAATGTATCCTTTTTAGTGCTTATCAACAACAATACTATTTTGAATTATTGCTCAGTTGAAGGTGCTTTTAATAGTGATGTGTTTTTTGGTTTTATTTTACAGTGTATTGACCGTGGATTTATACGAACAGACAATTATATTGTCATGCACAACTGCCGGATTCATAAAAATCCGCGCATGTTATCTTACCTAGCTTCTAGAAACTTCAATGTACTCTTTTTACCACCACATTCTCACCAAATGAACCCTATCGAGGAGGTATTTTCTTTAATTAAAAGTAGGTATCACCAAAAAAGACCAAGAGCTACAAATTCTACTGAAATTAAACTAATATGTTCGAAGTAATGGAAAATACAAATAATGATACTAGTATAATAATTAGTAGGTATTATGACCATATGCAGCACTATCTTGATCATGCTTTTACTGGAAGTATTTTTGATTAAATAAACTCTATTTTGATTTTCTTCATTATCGCGAAAAATATTGATTTTATTTTCCTTATAATGGCTAATAATTTATTTATAACTAAAAATATATTTATTATAACCAAAAAGAATTTCTTTTGAATTAAGAATAATTTTTTTGTAATTAGTGGTAGCCCTGTAAATTACTATAATGGATAACTTAAAAAAATTAAAAAAAGTCAATTAAACGATAAAGAAAATCGTGTATTTATCAAATTTGGAGTAATTCTAGGCCACAGTTCGGGAACAATACACAAATAATTGTTTAAAACGATAGAAAAAAGGTCTATAAATATAATACAGTGAAAAATATGGTTTCTAAGTTTAATAAGGGCCAAAATTGCGTTGAAGACACTAGAGGAGGCGATACAAGTAATCATTTAATAAAAGAAAATACAATTGAGAAAATGAAAGAATATCTTGCTCAAAGTAGAGCCTGGTCGTGCCTCGAACTTTCTATGTAGTAAATTGTAGCGAAGCTACTGTTTATCGGTATTTAACAGAAGATTAACAAATGAAAAGTTTATTGAGCAAATGGGTTCCTCATTTTCTCACACAGGAACAAAGAGAACATAGAGTATTAGCATGTAGATATAATTTGGAGCAGTTATCACAACAAAAAACCCTAATAAACAGAACATTGGCTATAGATGAAACTTGGATTACGTTATATATGCAACCTCAGCGTGACCAGTCTCGATTTTGGAGAACTAAGGACGAAAGCCCACCACAAATTTTAACACAATAAAACTATCAGAGAAAAAGAATGCTTATACTAGCAATGAATTATAATGGTGTTGCATATTGGAAGCTTTGTGCACCTAAAGAGACGGTAACTTCAGAAGCCTATATAGGCTTTATTAATGAAGTTTTACTAAAATGGCTACCTGATAGAAACACAAGTATCCTATGGTTTTATAGGATAATGCAAGACCTCATAAATCAAAGCTTGTAATGGATTTTTTTGATGATAACAAAATCGCACTTGGTATCATCCTCCATATAGTCCAGATATAAGTCCATCTGATTTTAATTGTTTTGGTAAATTAAAGAGGAAGTTAAGAGAAAATGATTATGACAATTGGGAAGAGTTGGAATTACAACTAGAGACTATTATCCAGGAACTTAATATAAAGGGTCATATGAATGGTATTCAGCAGCTAGCTGAAAGATGGAGCGATGTAATAAAAGTAGAAGGTTCATGTATATAAACTACAAAGTTTCATTTTTTATATTTCATAATAAATTTTTTCCTTTACCTCTTTGCGTGAAACGGCGTAATAGAATATACAAATAAACCGAGAGTTTCATAAGATAAACTAAATAAAACTACTATTACAAGCTTTAGGTCCTTCTAAATAGACATTTTAAAAAATATAAACAGAAAATATGATAATTTTGGTCCGAACGGTTTCAGATATAAAAAATAGGAAATGAAGCTTTTAATAGAAAAGCTAAATAATATCGGTAACTAAAGATAAATATAAATAAAAGGGTACCATTCATAGGCATTTCATCAATCTGCGTACTAAAAAATAAACAAAAATATCAAAATACCTATAATATTGTTCGATATCTCTTAAAAGATTGATATCCTCATTTTTAACGAAATTGATAGCAACACCCTTTCTACCAAATCTACCCGATCTACCAATTCTAAAAATAATAAACGAAACTGGTATTACCTATGAATATAAGCTTCTCTGTTGTTAGGCAAGTCATAATTAATGACCAAAGAAACCTGTTGAACATCTAAACCACGAGCCCAGATATCCGTTGTGATCAACACTCTAGATGCAGTCTTTCTGAAATCATTCATGATACTATCTCTTTCTTTTTGAGGCATATCACCATGCATACTAGAAACAGTGAAATTAGCATCTCTCATCTTTTCAGTTAACCAATCTACCTTTCTTTTAGTATTAACAAAGATGACCGCTTGAGTAATAGTTAACGTATCGTATAAATCACATAGGGTATCGAATTTCCACTCTTCTTTCTCGACTGCGATAAAGAATTGTTTAATTCCTTCCAAGGTAAGCTCATCTCTTTTAATTAATACTCTTATAGGGTCTTGCATAAATTTAGTACTCATATCTAACACATCATAAGGAAGAGTCGCACTCAATAAAACTATTTGGGTATTTGGTGGTAAGAAACGATAAATATCATTGATTTGAACACGAAATCCTTGATTTAATAATTCATCCGCTTCATCTAATACTAACATTTTCACTTGTTTAGTTCTTAAATTTCCTCTTTTGATCATATCGAATACTCTTCCTGGTGTTCCTGCAATCACATGTTGGCCATAATCTAATTTCTTCATATCTTCACCCAAATTAGTACCACCAATACAAGCATGGCATTGAACACTCATATAGTCACCAAGAGCCAAAATAACACTCTGAATTTGGGTGGCTAATTCTCTAGTAGGAGCCAAAACGATAGCTTGAGTATCTCTTAATGTAGTATCAATGTTTTGCAAAATGGAAATAGAAAATGTAGCTGTTTTACCGGTTCCACTTTGTGCTTGTGCTATTACATCTCTACCTTTAGTTATTGGTAATATTGCTCGTTGTTGAATAGCTGAGGGCTTCTCAAAATCTATAAAATTTAATTTAGGTAAGTTACTGTAAGCATATATTCCTCTCAATAAATCTTCTTTTAATTTCATTTCATCGAAGGTGGTTGCTATTTTGATGTTATCGCTCGTTTCGAATACTATCTTTTCGTCGTCTAGCTTTCTTACATAAGTCATCTGTGATTATTTTTTCAAAAGTTGGATTTTCTAAGCTCGAAAGAAATTTTATATGAAAAGTTTAATGCCTAAGAATGTTCGATAAAATTAGTATTGGTATATTTATATTGCATAGAGCATTGTGTAGAGTCTAATGCATTTGATACTTTGTAAAATATTTGGTCTTAATCATCTGTGTTTGATCAGAACTAATACCACTCTTTGGGGAGAATTGAATATCTTGAATAAATGCAAAAAACATTTAATGTCATGATCAAATTCGTTTAATAAATCAACAATTACAGAAGAAGGGTAAAAGTCTTCTAAATCGAATTTAGCAAGAAAAGAATTTTAATTTGATCAAAGATTTAATTTGAACTAAAATCAGCTATTAAACCCCAATTTATCTATATTTCTTGAAGCTTTCATATAAAGTTTTACCATTTAAAATAGCCTCTTTAACTTTACGATCAGATTCAACTCTTTTAGTAGCAACTTGGATAATATCTTCCAATCTATCACTAGGAATAAAAACCACTCCATCAACATCTGCCATAACAATATCATTTGGTTTAACTTCTACTTGTTTATATGGAGAATTGTAATTCTCTGGTATGGACAAAGTTATAGGAATATTTGTATCAAAAGGCACCATAAAACCAGAAGAACCTAAACAAGAACTTCCCCTATGATAAACCTAACATTCAATAATTTTTGAGGCGGTACTGGTAATCCTATTTGTTTTATTTCATCTAAATCCCTTATTTTTCCATCTAACATTATACCTTTTGCTGATTGTTGCTTTACTCTACTTACTAATAATCCACCTACAACAGCATTTATCTGATCTATCATTACATTGGTTTATAAAAAGTATGTTTACTTTGAGGAGCAGATATAACTACGACATAATCTTTAGGTACTTCATCCAACTATTCGAACAATAAATACAAATAAAATTTACCCAGTGAATATATTTTTTCCAGTGCTTTTCTTTTGTATTTTCTATTAACTTTTAATATATTTTATCTAATTTGAAATTTACTTTTACTGTATAAACAAAGCCAATAATCTTTTTATTAGAAATTCCTTGTATATCAGGAACATATGTATTGATATTCAAAGCTCTAAGTGCATCACCTATCTATATTATTAATATTATCAGGATACGTCACATGTGCTGAATTGTTCTAATCTCGTCAAAGCCATAAAATTCGATTTTACATCACTTTCAAATCCAAGAGAATCTGGTTGGAGGATGAATGCATAAATGCAAGCAACATTTCCGGAAAGCATTTTATGTATCAAAACTTTTAAAAAATTAAGAGAAAGAACTTTATTAAATAGAAAAAGCGTTAAAGAAACAAAAGCAACCAAGAAGAGATCGAATAAATCTGAGCTGAACCGGTAGGAATATAAGTAGCAGTATTATTCTTCGAGTCCGTTTGATCATTCTTAGATCCAATTAAGACCGGAGCTTTCGATAAAGTCTTATTACTATTAACAGGATTAGGAACCACTTTACCTTCATCGCCCTTGGGAGTATCTTTAGAAACAGCTTTGTTCAAAATAGTGAAATAATGACTAAAATTATATTCATCAGTGACCAGATTAATAAGCTTAATACTATAATCACTAGCTTGTGGAATATCTTTAATCAAATCACGGCTTACAGGGAATGATAATTGCTTTAAAGGAATGGAACCGAGTGTTTTGATAGGAATCAAATTGGATTCATCTCCTTTAACTAATACAACATCAACTTGCTTATCACCTTGCTCATCACTGGTCCATTCGACTTTAATATTATCGGTTTTGCTTAAATCCCACTGTTTACCGGCTACTGGGTTGATGATGGAGAAGGTTGAGCTAATTTGGTTAACTAATGTCAATAAGAATAATTTCATCTTGAGGTCTAATTAGGGTTTGGGTCTCGCTTTATATAGCTACGAAAATTCATTTATCTTTAATTAGCGCTGTAAAAGGGGCTTCAATTAATTATTTCCTCTGCGACTCGAGTGTCGGAAAATAGACATAGTAGGCCAAGATATAATTTATATATTGCTTGGTTTTCTATCTAATTTATATTTATATTGCTATTGATCTCTGAACTTAAAGTTGGTGAAATAACAAACCAGATTTTCGGTTAAGCCAAAAGAGATGCGAAAATAACAGAAAATGGGATTATTGCAATTTATATCTCAGATGAATACATAGGATTATTGTAATACAGATCGATCCCATTTATCAATGAATGGTTTACGGACTCTTTCGATGAATAATTATTTTTCCAATCAAATGTTTTATCACAACTAAGGTGTGGTTCGTTATTCCTGTCAAAAAACCAAAATAATAAGAAGCATAATATTTATTTTAAAAATAAACGATATATATAAAACATATTTAATTTAATGTTTCATTTTTAAAGTGATTATATATTAGGGCGTTCGGCGCAAAGAGGGACTTGAATTTTGTTCAATTACGCCTTTAATAATATACTAATAATACCATGACTTTTAAATTAATTTACATATATGAAGCTTTATTTATAAATAATTATATTTTGAATATTATCATGAATAGCTTGCAAAAATTAAAAGATTCAATTTCAGATAAAGAACAGCGGATTTTCATCAAATTTGGCGTAATCCTGGGACACAGTTCTGGAATAATTCATAAAGAATTAGTTGAATCAATTGGAAATAGTGCCTATAAACTAAATACAGTCGAACATTTAGTTAATAAGCTTAAGAGAGGCTACAATGTGGTCGAAGATAACAGAGGAGGTGATACAAGTGATGTCTCGAAGAAAGAAAATGTAGTAGATAAAATTAAAGAATTGTTGGCCTAAATTAGAACATGGTCTTGCCTCGAACTTTCCATGCTGGTAAATTGTAGTAAAACAACAGTATTTCGATATTTAACAGAAGATTTACAAATGAAAAAATTATTAAGTAAATGGGTACCTCATTTTCTCACGGATGAACAAAGAAAACATAGAGAGCTAGCATGTAAAAACAATATGCAACACTTTGCGAGACAAAATAACTTAATTAATCGAACTTTGGCAATAGATGAAACTTGGGTGTCTTCATACATGCAACCCCAACGTGACCAGATTCGATCTTGGAGAAATAAGAATGAAGACCCACCTGAATTTATACTTCAATCTAAATATGAAAGAAAGATAATGCTAATACTAGCAATAGATTTTCAAGGTGTTGCTTATTGGAAGCTCTGTGCTCCTAAAGAGACAGTAATTGCAGAAGTCTATAAAAACTTCCTAACAGAATTATTAGACAAATGGCTACCTGATAAGAAAATTAAGGTGTCTATAATATTATATGATAATGCTAAGTCGCATAAATAAAACCTCATAAAGCAGTATTTTATTGATGAAAATATTCGGGTTTAGGATCATCCTCCCTATAGCACTGATATTAGCTCATCTGATTTCAATTATTTTGGGCAATTAAAGAGGAAATTAAAAGAGAATAGTTACTACGATTGGAATGAACTAGAAATTCAGCTAGAAAGTGCAATTCAGGAGCTTAATGCTAAAGGTTTTATGAATGGTATCCAGAAGTCACCCGAAAGATGGAGAAGTGTAATAGATGCAGAAAGTTTGTATCTATAAACATACTAATTTTCAACTTTATATCTTTTATAGTAAATTTTTTATTTAAATTTTTTCGAGTGCCTCTTTGCTCGGAACGCCCTAATATTTATCAAAACTATAAAATAGTAATTTTTCATACATATTTAAGTGTTTTTGATAAGTTTTCAACTTTATTTTTCAATTTATTAAAAATCGATTATTTTAAGGAATACAAAAAATTTTATTAATGAAAAATAAATATTAAAAATTCAATAAAATTTATTAATGAATGTATGGCAATCCAGCTGCACAATTTGTAATATTGCGAGCCATATAACGAAAATAGCCATTAAAGTCCTCAGCTGTAACAGTTTGAGTAACTGAAAGCAAAAATCAACCAATGAACCATTAGAACCTTTCCTCAATTCAGATAGTACTTCATTTTTGATTTTCTATAGGCATTTTCAATAGGATTTAACATGTAGCTGTATGATTATAAGAATTTAAATGTAAATTTATATTCATTTTTAATCCTATTTAATTCACCAGGTTTATGTGTAGGGGCGTTTTCGAGAATTAAACATACTTTACGCATTTTTAACTCATCATTGAGATATTTGCATAACTCTGTCAAATATTCAGAAAATATATCTCCATTTACTGTAGATTCTGATATAACCTTCGAAAAGCAAATACCCGTGACACTCAAGCTAGATATCAAAGTTACAGATCTTCCTCTAACTTTTGGTAATATTAAATTAGATCTCTGGCCGATTTTGGAACGAGCTTGCGATCTATTAAATGTAGATTAAAGGAGGATTCATCTATGAAAATAACTGAAGAATAGTCATTTGAAAAATTATTGTTAAACCAAAAAGCGTATTTCTTTCTTTCTACATATTTTTCTGCACAATTAACCACATCCAATTCCCTGTGTACTTTTTTTAGAGTTATACAAAGCTCTGCTAAACATCGGTCGATTGCAGAGATAGATAAGCACTTTATTTTCGTTCAGAGTAGTCCCCATTTTACGTATTAAATAATTGGTTGATCAAAAGTGAGAATAATCTAGATTCATTAAAAATTTGGTTGAGTTAAGCAAAGAATCAAAAAGTGACTACTCTGAAGGAAAATAAAGAGCCATATACTGAATTGAGGCCCTATTTCATTTTCTAACATTTCTTTAACTTCTTTTAATGAGTATCCAGGTTAAAGAAATTATTTCGTTTGATAAAGCCTTAATTAATAAAAAGAATAAAGATGGGAATACTTCTTTGCATTGGGCTGCTCTAAATGGTCAATTAGAAGTTGTAACTTATCTAGTAGATAATGATGCTAATATTGAGGTGCGTATTTATTGTTTTTATTGATCTTAGTTGAAGAATGAACAAAATATATCAGCTATTACAATGGCTATACAAAATCATCACGATTCTGTAGTTGACTACTTATTTGATAAGATAGAATTAGAACAAACAAATGATACTACAGATGCATTCTTTAAAGATATATGATGATCATATTTTATAATAGAAAAACTTCTTAAAAATCTGTAACAAGAAATTGAAGAGAAAAGCGTCAAGATTTAATGGCTTATTTTGATCTAGCAAACCCAACACGATCATTACCAAGATCATAAACGGTATAAAACTTTCTCAAAAAGACATCACCGACTATCCAAAGCGGCCCCATAGGTGGCGGAAAATCCATACCAGCAAATCCAGAAATACAATTATTCTGAACTTTCAAGATATAATCCTTACCCTTAAGTGAATACCACTTCTTACCAAACTTCAACTTCAATTTAGGCAAGTCATGAACTTTGTTACAATCAATTGTGTATAGACCATTAAGTCCTTTCTTAGCCCCAATATTGTTATTGATCATATCACTGATTTCAGATGGCAGAATTATAAGGGAAGTACCAGTATCAATAGCTGCGCCAGTTTTCAATACATCCAAATTGATTTTGCCAAATTTAGCACCTGCCAACCTGACTTCCCAATACCCCCTTCTAGAAACCGGGACGTATTGAATCGATCCTTTATAATGATTAATATCAATACCACCAAACACCAATTCTCCACCCTGATCATCACCTCCGTTAGTGTTGAGCCAGAAAGAAAAGAATTTTTGATCAATCTTTTTCTGGTTAATCATCTCATAAACTGGTGGCACCACTCCTTCCACTGCAATGGTATCGTAAGCGAGTCCAAGGATTCCATCGAATTTTCCAAACAAAAATGCTAATCCAGGTTCTTTAGTGACTTCACCAAATTCTACTTCCAAACTCAAATCGGCAACTGTAAGCTTATCCTAAACACATAATCAAATTAAAATAGGAGCGATACCCTAGCTAAATAGCCCTCTACAGAACCAGACCCATATCTAATCGCAAATTCTGTACCATTAGGCTTAAAAGTAGTTGATTTCTTATCATCATATTTGTTATGAAAGAAACAAACTATCGAAGAACATTTA
>NIPM01000848.1:38161-75122 GCA_002738285.1 Holacanthella duospinosa | reverse complement strand
CTTAGGGCGAATGTGTCTTAGGGTGGAAGCGACTTAGGGCGAATGTGTCTTAGGGTGAATGTGTCTTAGGGTCTTAGGGTGAAAGGTCGGTGGGCGGTGGAAAGTCTTTGGTCGGTGGCTTTAAAGGCGGTGGGTGGGATTTACCCTGCCGTGCTATCTACTCCTTTTTTGAAACTTTTATCCTTTTTCCGAAAAAAAAATTATTTTTTGAACTGCTTAATCATAATAGTACGCTCCAACCAGTAATGTTGTCATCACTGGAAATTACTTTTGACCCATGCTCTTTGCTGGAGAAAGCATAGTTCCACAAATTATTGTTAGTTGAACTCCATAAAACAAAATTTTTTTGGTATAGTGTTTACGGTTTCAGAAAGATTATGCATTATCATCAACATGATAATTCAAAATGCACCCATGCAAGTATCTTGTGCAAGAAAGAGCGAAATTGCATCCAATCCCAATTTTGATCAAGGATCATGAAATTTTTCAACAAAAACTCACCCGAATAAAGGACACTCCCAAAAATTCAATAAAACCTTGCGGAAGAAGTTTCATGATGTAATTGTAGCTTAAGCCAAACCTCGGATACATTAATCAAATATTCAGCACTCTTGGCATTCGGTTTTTCCGAGGTTTACTGAATTATACGAAGATAATCGAAATTAATTTCCAGCGCCAAATGGGAAAACCTTGGTCTTTGTTCTTCACAATATTGTTTTTAAGAACTTTCACCTACTAATTTCTCCTTCAGTTGTTTAAAACTATTCATTAGGACTTTAAAGTTTCAAAATTATACATACAGTTTGCTGAAAATTTATAACCGCGCTTTATTTTTAATTTTTAAATGGAGTTTTTTACAATTTGTTTAAGTTTAAATCAATTAAACAGGGTACCATATCATGTATAATGTCAAACATATTCAATTTTAAACATAACCTCCCTCATTTGATCGAGTTAACGCGTATAATAAATTTTGTAGTGGGAGAAATTTAATGAAATATTATGGCCGCACTTCACGCTTACAACTATAAAATCGTTATTTTTGTCAATTGAGCAATGTTTTTTTACTCAATGTCGACTATTTATAATGTAAATACATGTTTACATTAAAATTTGGCAATATTCGCCGAATTATCATCAGAAAATTTACCAAAACTACAACATGCCGACAGGGAAGTGTTTATCGAGATATGAGAAACGAATAAACTGATCCAATGTTAATAACTGAATAGTTAATACGCCTGTATACTATTAGGTTACGATGACTCAGATTGTCGTTAGTCCAACGTGGAACTCGGGTGTTGACTAAACCACGATATCGATTCACGACATAATTTGGCTCATCCTGACCATATATAAATAAGCTCCTTCCGAGCAATAATCATCAAATCACATCAGATCATTAGATCATCAGATCACATCAGACCAGATCAGATCAGATCAGATCACATCTATAACCTCATAAATAAAACCATCTACCAAATATCAACAAAAACACCTCAATAGAGCATCGTTTATTTCCATCAACATAGGGACATAACAATGGTGGAAATGACTCGCATCATTCTAGCTACAACTCACAACAGCCACAACTAATAATAATGACCCCATGTCCCAAAAAGCTTACTCAGCAGTCCCCACTACTGAACCCATCTATTCTCAAAACAACATATCAGCACTAGATACAACCATTAAAAATAAAAGCAACACGTCAACGTCCTCATCCAAGAATATCACACGAGTCTCCACAAGACTACAAGGCAAAGATCCAAGCCCATTGCCTATCTCACAATGTCAGAGAAAAAAAATCAACACAATCATTAGAATCATCGGAACAATCTACACAGTCCGAAGAAACAACACATAGCAATTTCCAGGACAACGATTCAGTATTTTACGACTACGGACAACAACCTCGGACAACAAACAACACAACATTAATATTTACCACGATTCAACAACCGAGGACAACAAACAACACAACATCAATATTTACGACGATTCAACAACCGCAGGCATCAAACGACGAAATATTACTACCAACGTCTTACCAACCTCGAACAAACATGACATCATCAGCCAATACTAGATTCAATCCAAATCTCCCCATCTACCTTCGCACCGATAAAATACCCTCCTTTAGACAGAAAATTACAAGAAAAAGTCTTAAACACTTTCTAATAAAAGTCGAGACCTAGGCCAATTCTCTTAAATTAAGCGACAAAGAGAAAAAACAGCAATTGAAAACCCAGGGGCGAAACAATGGTTCGCCATCTACCGTACCAAAGTGGACGTTACCACCACCTGGAAAACATTTAAGACACGTTTCCTGGCTAACTGTCCTAAGAACCAAGAAGAGAAGGATATAAAAATGGTCGACATTGGCGACTACCACCAAAAAACGAAGGAAAACGCTATTTCTTTCCCCACACGACTACGATATCTTTTTGGAGAGATTTGGGACGCAGACAAAATCGAGAAGCTCTGCGAAGGGATCATCAAGCAAATGTTACCCTCAGTCCGCCGATTCGCACAATACAGAGGACTGAAAAGATCTCATCATAATCATGGAAAAGTATAAAGGTAAAGATTTGCAGGAACTCGACAAGCCTACACCAACCACCAGAATCAGTAAAAAAACAACACACAAACCAGACCCTACGGAACAACTCAACATAAACATGATACAATCCACAGCCCAACTCACCAGACAACTTCACGAAATACCAAACAAAACGGCCATAAAAATAGCGCAATGGGTCACCCGAAAGAACAAAAAAGGCTGCAACCTCCCCAATGAACCACACACCCCTCACCGTAAGACAATAAAATATATCAACATGATGGCACTCTATTTACTGCTACTCGCAGCGACCAGTAGCACCTACGCACAAGACATACAAGTAAGCATTTGGAAAGGCGTACATATCAAACAAATCAACGTAGTCTACGCATATGAAGCCAGTATCCCCTTACTCTACGAATTCAACACGCCCCCGGATCCCGTGTTGGAAATCTAGAAAAAGGACAGAGCTTAAGACGATCATAGACGACGCATTGGAACGGACACTCCCATTCATGGCAACCAGCATCCTAGAAACTGAACCCCGAACAAAGTCCGTTAGAAATAAGAGAAGCCTTGACTTCATCGCAGAAGGATACGAATGTTGTTGCGGCTTCGTATGCAAACCAATTTTCAACAAACTCCAAACCTCGGAAAAATTATTAGAAGGATTAGTACTCCAACTCAAATCACAGGTTCAACAAGACCATTAAGAAGCAATAAGCGTAACTCAAATCATCAACGACTCTCTAACGTCTACACAATCTCCAAAAACTTTAGAACAAATAGGAAAGGACATAAACCGCATAGTCCTACAAGACGAGAAATTAGAACTCATCATACAAGACATCACTGACAACCTGATTTGCATATCCCAACCCTTCGCCAGCAGCGTCTTCGCATCAGCATGGCAGAATATCATCACCTAATATCGGAACGAACACATCCCACAGCTATGTTAACCCAAGACATCCGCACCCTCCAAACACAAATCATAAAAAACGGCCATACAACAGCTATCCCTCTCAATCAGATCATACATTACTATCAAGAAGACCTTACAACCTGTACCTTCGACTCAAATTCGAAAGCTATAGTTAACATTCAGATTTCCATTAGATAACTCACCTCAACCTTTATATTTTTGCAATTACTCCCACCCCTTTTTTATACCAACAGAGTATTTGCAGCATCATACACGAAGTAAATCAAATCGCCCTCACCAACACAGGTGACACTATCTACATTACCCAAACAATGCACTCTCACTGTAATCTTCATCAATCCAGAACATGTCATATCCTTAACCACGTTGAAATTCCCCAAATCAAACCAAAATGTATCCCAACCATATTCAACGTCAAGTCTTCCAGCAACGAACTCAACCAACACTGTATGTTCCAATGTCCCAACCATAACAACCACACATACATAAAAGAAAAAGACAGACAGACATATCATATAATCAACCCGAGTGAAGCGTTAACCATTTACTGCCCAACAATGAACGTCACAATCCCCGTCCTACAAGACGCTGGAGCTCACATAACCACTGTCGGATGTCAATATTCCATACTCAACTCAAAAAATCAAAAAATTATTTCCAACGGTTTCCCATGTCCCGAAGAAAACCACTCCAATTGGAAAATACACCATAATATCCCTGCGGCATGGAGCAACCTCCAATACGCACAGGTCATCGAAGAAATACGCTTCGCCAACCTTACAGACATACTTAACCAGGGATGGCATGACACACAGAACACTTGAATATTTCACTCAACAAATTAAACAAAACTTTCAGCATCGAAAACCTGGAACATGCACTTATTATCAATAACCATTTTCCCTTTATATCATACATGATTAAGATTGGTATAATTGCCTGGAAAATCTGGATTACGATTAAAGTAACAGGCACGGCACTCTTCATCCCATTCCTACCAACGGCAAAAGGACAATCAGACACCTTATTAATTATCGAAATAATGGACGCTATAATCTTCATCTTCTTCTTATTCGCAATTATTTTATTCATTTTTATGATTTGCTCACATCACCAAAAAAGTTCCAAAACTCAAATTTAATTCTCAAGAAAACACGAAAATCCAACTATGCAAATCTCAAAAAAATTTCCACCACAAGAAGCAACGGCTGCAGAAGCTGCAGAAATATTCTACTAATTCCAACAACCAAACAAAAGTAAATCAATCACTATATAAATCTTCAAACAAATTTAATCATTCCCATTCAATCCTAAATCCGATCAACATGTCCCAGTTTACAAACCCACAAAACAAATACCCATCTCCACCAAACAACTTAGAGAACGAGAAAAACTTTTGGAAATGCTACGACCAAGTGTAAGAAGCCAACCACCTCATGTTCGTCTACATATGTCGTAGACTCCGATATATGAAACGACAACAGGCAAACACCAACAGCTAAATTGAACACCTAAGAACTCAAATTTCACAGACCAAGGTAAATACTCCATCGCCTTTTCTAACAATTATTTCTGAACCCACAAATCCAAATATACTCTCCCCCCCCCCCTTCCACCAATTTCGAAATAGACTCATTGTAAAATTATCAGACCAGTGAAACCAACAGCTCGCACCAAAACCCTCTATGTCACAACCCACCCCATCCACTACACATGGCAGACAAAACGAACCCACCCCGGACAAGGCCCTCCCCCCCCACAAAAACAGCAAGACGTGTTCAACACAAGACCATCAACTTTTTTCCCTATCATCATGATCAGCCTCTTCCAGCAACTCATCCAGCGAAGCTTCTAACTAATCAACCTTACACCACCGTCTTGACACCACCAACACTATTTAAGCACCTAATCGCCTTCCACTTTTCATCAGTCTTCCCCATTTACTCATCGTTCACACATCCTATCAACACCACTTATCATTTCGGACGACCATAATTTAGTCAGCTTTTGGTCCAAGTTCCTCTACGACAACGGCTAGCAGAAGAAATAACCTTTACCCTGTTTCATCATATTCACCTACTAGGACACAGCTTATCCACTTTAGAAAGACGAAACGGTACCCCATCAACCACATCCCCCACCACCACAGATTCATCCAATCTAACTCCGCACCAAATCCCGACGCCACCCTTATCTTCTCTTCCCACTCATCCTTACCGTACACGCTCTACCACCCGTGGACGACCCAAGGGTACCACTCTTTCCATCCGTAGTGCGGTACGAAGTCTTCGTTCAGGATTGGACCGACATACCTTACAACGCACATAACTCCGTTTCATTCCACTTCTATCTATTCCGAGATGTCCACCATCATCTACCACACCTTAACCCCCACCGACGAACTTGGATAACCCTACAAAAACAATCACCCCTCCGTCACACCTTCTCAACCTCACAAATCTCTTTAAGGACACGAAGATCAAGCAGGAACTTCCTACTCCCCAAATACAACATTCAGGCTCATAACTATCATAGATACATGGAACCTTCCTACCTGGCCGGCATCAATTCTGAACATTTATTTCCCATCCCATTTGATTTCAACATTCCAGCGCATCTGAGTCACTCACTCACACCTTGGAATCAATGCGATGACGCCGCTTCAGCTTATTTTATTTTATTTCACCCTCCTACCCTCTTTTTTACTTATTATTGAGACGATAATTTTTTTAGGCTAGATGTATTAGGTTAAGATGACTCAGATTGTCGTTAGTCCAACGTGAAACTCGGGTGTTGACTAAACACACTGATATCGTTTCATGTTCGATTCACGACATAATTTGGCTCATCCTGACCATATATAAATAAGCTCCTTCCAAGCAATAATCATCAGACCACATCAAATCATCAGATCATCAGATCACATCAGACCAGATCACATCTATAACCTCATAAATAAAACCATCTACCAAATATCAACAAAAACACCTCAATAGAGCATACTTTATTTCCATCAACATAGGAACATAACAATACAGATCTGAATGAAAATCAAATCAACTCCGCCAAGGAATAAGAAACGGGGAGCGAAGAAAAAACTTTCTCCAAGAAATAAATGGATCATATTCAAAGAAAATAGTAATAAATATATTTCCACAGTCAAGATCAAGCACAACCTAAACCTGAATATGTTACGGTGGATAATTAGAATCGTATTTGACTCATACAACAACGTTAAATGCCTGAAAACGTCAAGAAACTCCTACTAACATAACACAACAGAATTGGGCGGCTACATTGGATGAAAGTTAGGATTAGAATTGATTGAAGAATGGAAATACACAATCTAGATTGACGAATTAATCTTTAATTTAGATGCTCTGAGCATCTAAGCATCTTCATTTTCACCAAACTGTATAAACAAAATTATTTTATATATACAATATACAAAGTTTCCAAAGAAACACCATAAAATTCTCTGCGCTGGATACCAAAAAGTATTCGGTTTTCAACGGATTCCTAACAACTTTTACGCGAGAATATCCATGACATCCCTAGCGCACATAATATAAATTGGATTACAATTTGGAAATTGACATTTATAAATAATTTATAAATAATTCGTAATATAATAAGTACTTTAAGTGAACATCTTGACCCATTATTTCTTCAACATTTTTGTCTTTAGTATATGGTGCGACGTATGTCTGGGATTTCCCACACAAAAATGGGTAATTACGAATCCACGTTGGATAGTGGATCAAAATTCGGGGCTTAATTTGACGGTTTTCAAATACATTAATATTTGTCTGAGTATCTGATGGTTCACGAAAAAGTTTCGGAGTCCAAGGTCTATCAGTTGGGACGCAGCGTTCGATAAGGTCATAAAGTTTTTCACTTTGACAGCACTTCTGGATACAAGGCTCTTCCTTTGCACAGGAAAATTCACAACTTCGAATATACAGACACAGACTTTTCTCACTGATTCTGAAAAGGTTTAAAGTCAAATGCCATATGTAATGTCAATTTGACAATTCATAAAATTGGTTTCCCGTCGATACAGTATTAATTTGGGTGCATGTAATCCGCATATGTTCGATTTCCAATTTTCAAAAATCCGTCGCGTTGAAATTCAATTTCATCGTCTTTCATTTGATATTTCTAACTAGGGCTCCTCTTTACACAAGACATAACCGCAGTTTTTAACATACAAGGAAAGTATACAGAATTATCAATATTTGTTTCCCCATTTTTCACAAACTTCCTCACAAATAGATATAAGATTTTTACACAATTGTGGAAACAAGAAAACATTCTATGTGCAGATCGAACCAACACATCGTTGTTTAATGTGAAATTTGAAAAAGTGTGTGATGTTTTTATGAGCTAACATCTACACTACACAACTTCAGCGAGCCCAATTATTAACCGCGAACAACTAAATTCGAAGGTTTTATAACAACGTCATGTATGTCCGTCCGTCGGCCAATCTATTTGGATGCGTTATCTATGGTTAACGGCATCTATGATAGTTATGTTTAGGATATTGTGGCATGGCGGAAAATACGATAGCTATTCAGGCATCCGGGTATTCTGATTCTCAGAATTTTAACATGTTGAACGGATGAGGTTTCTATGAGCCAATTCCTTTGTCTTAAAGATTGGGGAGTTGACTCATACAAATTTTCAGAACAAGGGAAGTGAACACTCCTTGTGGCAGGGTTTCCGAGAGCATAAATAGAGGCTAAGCGCTCGTCTCGGGAGGGGGAGGTCCATTCTGTTTTTGTTTCTCGTACGAGAAGGAAGGGAAGAAGGAAGTTCATTCCATTTTGTTTCTCGTTAAAAGAAAAGTAGTTGCTTCTTTATTGTTCTTGTCTTTAGTATAATAATAAATATTTTAAATAATTTTGTATCGACGTTGTTTAAGAGAAATTGGAAATTATTTCAGTGTTTAAGTGTTGGGTTGGTTGGTGTTAAATTGATCCATTGGAAGAAGGGGAGAGACAGAGAAACACAAGGTATTTCAGTGTATGTGTGGTGTCGGAGGTTCTCCATCTGTTCGAAGGCCGTGGAGTTGGCAGGGCTTCATCCCTGCTCAGGGTCAGACGTCCCGCGTGGCAAAACTCCATCTCAGCGAGCAACACTAGTTCTTCGACTTTCCCTTGACATCACACATTATCTTCAGTTATCTCGATCTCCAATACCTCCGGTGTGGCTGGGCTGGACGAGGCACCTGGAGATAGGAAACAGAGGCCCGGACGCTCCGGTCACACTCGGGACCCAATACTTTATTGATTCCCCACGGAATCCTCCCAGAACGGGAGAGTGCGACCCGAGCTAAAGGTAGCGGAAAGATGTGGATTTCGGTTCATCGGTAAGTTCCCTTGTACGAAATTAGTTGAACGGAATAACTCCCAGAGAATCCGGGGACAACCTAGTTCACCCGCGGGTCAAATGATCCGGAGATCCGAAAGAATCCGGGGAGAGCTTAGTTCACCCGCGGATCAAGTGATTCGGTGATCTCAGAGAATCCGGGGAGAACACAATTCACCCGCGGGTCGAGAAGGTCCGGGGATCTCAGAGAGGTGGATTCCGGATCCCCCGTAGATAGGGACAATAGAAGTTCCCAGATAAGAGCTATTGTTCAACTTCCCAGGAGACAAGGAAAGGAGTTCTTTCAGTCCGGAGAACAGATTTCGATATTCCCTTCAAGATTATCGCAACCCCCACCGGAGAGTTGGGATGACAGTACCAGACCCCGGAGTAGAGCAGTTCCAGTCCCAAGTTCGGGACGAGTCAGATAACTAGATCCAGACTCGGAACGGGTCCGGTACCCAGAGTCTTTCTCAGTACAATAGAGTAATCAGTCCGCTCTGGTAGGAGCCCCTAAAATAGTGCAGTTGAAGTTTGTACTCCTATATCTAAGTTAGGGCAAGTCCATTCTCCAGTGCCTAAGTCCGGAGTAAATCCGTACTGTAGTACTTGAGTTCTGAACAGGTACAGATCATCTCAGATCTGTACGACCTCAGAGCACCTCGGAACGGTGAGATCCGCAAATCATCTCGGATCATTGTGATCCGCGGATCATCCCGGATTATTGTGATCCGCAGATCATCCCGGATCATTGTGATTCGCAGATCATCCCGGATCTGTGTGATCCGCAGATTATCCCAGATCTGTGAGATCCGCAGATCATCCAGGATCTGTGTGATCCGCAGATCATCCCAGATCTGTGAGATCCGCAGATAATCCCGGATCTGTACTACCCGCAGAACACCCCAGATCTGAACGACCCGCAGATCATCCCGGTTCTATGTGATCCGCAGATCATCCCAGGTCTGTGAGATCCGCAGATAGCTTAGGATCTATACTACCCGCAGATCATCTGAGATCCGCGGAACATCCAAAAATCCATAAGTCAGGGAAACATCTGGCAACCAGACATACATCTGATAAAGTTGGATAAATCTCAGAAGACGAGATATTTGATGTAACCCGAGACCAGTCCCAACATGAAGAATCTTTCCCACACGGAATAAACCCGAAAAGGTATAATAATAATTAATTAAAGAATAGACCCCTCGGAACAATAATTTTAAGAGAATAATTTAATAAGGGGGAAATGGTCACCGTGCGACAATATTTTGACTAATTGGAATGGTTCTCAAAATAGTCAAATTTTGAAGCAGAAGAACATACTATTTCAAAAATCGATTGGTGGCGCAACCCGAAAACGCTATTTTAGTTAATTTAGTACACAATGATGATGTACGAGATGGTTTGCTTTCATTTTGAGACACTATCTAATCGTTGCTCTATGTTTCTGTATGTGCCTAGCCATCTTTTATGTGACTGTTTGGCTCTGAAATCCTTCTAATATCCATCAAATCATGTATTTTTATCTGTTACTATTGTTTAGTTAGTTCTTACCATAGGGTAATTTTGAACCTAAATTCGCCGGATAATGTTAATTACAGAGGTGTCTCTATTTGTTTCTACAAACCTACACCTCTTTTTGCTTTTTCCGGATGTTTCCTATTACTGAGGGTTATGGCACTTTAAGACTATTTTAAGGCCAGTTTACTTTTGGTTTTAAAAATTGAGTTTGCGACGGTAGATTTTTTGTTTGCTCAATGTTATGTGAGACAAAACGTAGAGTAGCCTGTGTATTTTTAGACTGGACCATGGGTCTCCTTATTTCACAGGAGAGTTTTAACTCATACTTGTCATTGTCTCTAGGGATCAAAGCCTCTCTTGGCTACTGTGAAAGTATGAGTCTCCTCACATCTAACCACCGGGCGATAGAGAATCCTTTCCACAGAACCCTCATTACCAATATCACTGGTGTTCCAGAGTTCATTCTCAAGAGCCTACTGTATCCTCTAACCCAGTACACCTAAACTTAATTTTATACGGATTCGGCAAATGTTCGGCAAATAGCAGAAATTCAAACGCCCAGATTATTAACAACTAAAGAGATAATCTAACTAACGGGCTGATAACCCTGGAAGACTTTGAAAAATTCTCGAGGTTGGGGAGACTCGAACCGGGATTTTGTTGATCATCTTACCACCATGCATTTGCCTGACAAGCCACAACTTCTTTTTCCATGAATTGAAAACTTTAGGCACCATTTTGGGATCAATTGTGCTCTATTCCTGCTAAAGAATTTTTTCAAACGCCTTGTAAAGTCCTCACTCTTCGATGATGGAGAAGCTGTTTGCACACTTCGGAACCGAAAAAAATTATTGTGCTGGTGTCAGGGTTCTTTTCTGGTATCTCTGCCTTCAAATCTATTGCTAAAGCGTCAGTTTTCTTAGAAGAATGGGACGAAGCAACGTCATTGTGGATGAAAATCTTATCCTTTTATCTATGGTACTAATTTCCCATGAAATTTGCAGAAGTGGTGGAACGCCTGCCGAATGTAGCACTCCAAGTTTATTTTACGTATAGTGTAACTTTGATGAGTGGAACTACCTCGCGACCCGTTATTGTTCCAACAACCATAAACTGTTCCAAAGTTTGCCAGGCTTCCTGTAATAGATTTTCCTCAATCCTTCGCAATTCTCTAGGAAAATCCATGTTTCGTCGAGTGTCACCACGAATTCTGACCTTCGACAAGCTAAATGACCTTTGTACAGCTTCCTGCTGTTTTTCCTATGGTTTTAAATATGCGATGGTTTTAAAGCGTTAACTCTTTTTCCTCTTGGTGTCCACCTATAGGATACCCGGTGTTTTCACATGACTTTCGTGCAAATTATAATTCTGTGCGTTTTTCTATTCAAAATTATGTTCATTCAACATACAGTGAAGTATGATAATGTCTATCAGAGAAAAAAGGGTGGCTCTTTCACTTCGCTGCGGCGCTTTTCCAAAGAACCCTCTCCCACCAGTATGATGCGCGGGTTACCAACGGTTGTCGGTATTAACTTTATTAGGTTACCCAATGCGGTGTTACAGTTATGAATTTAACATTCCTTGGCTATTCATAATCAGTTCTTCGGTAACAATCTAAATGTATAAAAGGTGGAATTAAAAGTGTAATCTTATATGTGAATGAAAATGAAAATATAATAGACGAAATAGGTGTAAGTACGGCGCTCAACTTTAATTTCAATTTTAAAGTTTTCCGTTTTACACTTCAAGTGAAAGAACCACCCTCCTTCCTCTGCCAGACATTATCATACTCCACTGTACATTCTGTTATTCAAATAAGTAGGGTTTTATAGTCATAAGTGCCATAGCGTGGATTGGTCGTGCCGCCATCAAGCACATTATTTTAGAACTAAAATTTTCGCATAGAATTCGCGCGGATACAAATTTAACGATTACTGGTACTCTCGAAATAGTAACACTTTAATTACTTGGATTACGTGTTTACAGAACGTCTGAAATTTTTAGATATTGTGGCACGGTAACCATTTTCCCCTTATTAAAGTTTATTCTTTAAATTGTCATTCCGATAGGGTTCGTCTCTTTCCTAATGAATTATTATTATTTAACCCTTTCGGGTTTATTCCGTGTGGGAAAGATTCTGTATGTTGGGACTGGTTTCGGGTAACATAATTTATCTCGTCTTCCGAGATTAATCCAACTTTGCAGATGTAATGTCTGGTTGCCAGATGTTTCCAAGTTCTGGATCTTTGGATGTTCCGCGGATCTCAAATAATCTGCGGGTGATTAAGATCTCGACTGATCTAAGGATCTCACAGACCTGAGATGATCTGAGGATCTCAGAGAACCGGGATGATCTGCGGGTCGTCCAGATCCGGGATGATCTGCGGGTAGTACAGATCTGGGATGATCTGCGGATCTCACAGATCTGAGATGATCTGCGGATCTCACAGATCCGGGATGATCTGCGGATCACAATGATCCGCGGATCACAATGATCTGCGGATCACAATGATCCGCGGATCACAATGATCTGCGGATCACAATGATCCGCGGATCACAATGATCTGCGGATCACGATGATCCGGGATGATCTGCGAGTAGTACAGATCTGGGATGATCTGCGGATCTCACAGATCTGAGATGATCTGCGGATCTCACAGATCCGGGATGATCTGCGGATCACAATGATCCGCGGATCACAATGATCTGCGGATCACGATGATCCGGGATGATCTGCGGATCACACAGATCTAGGATGATCTGCGGATCACACAGATCTTAGGCGCTCAGCGGGTTTGAACGATCTATTACAATAGGGACTATGGGTACCGGACCCGTTCAGAGTCTGGATCTAGTTACCGGATTCGTCCCAAACTTTGGGAGAGTAACTACTCTACTCCGAGGTCTAGTACTGTAGTCCGAACTCTCCGGTGGGCCATGCGATAATCCTGAAGGGAATATCGAAATCGGTTCTCCAGACTGAACTCTTTTTCCTGTCTCTGGGGAAGTTGAACAATAGCTTTAATCTGGGGACTCCTATTGTCCTGATCTACGGGGGATCCNGGGGGATCCGGAGTCCACTCTCTGAGATCCCTGGGACTTCTCGATCTGCGGGTGAACTGAGTTCTCCCCGGACTACTCTGGGATCTCCGGATCACTTGATCCGCGGGTGAACTGGTTTTTCCCCGGATTACTCTGGGAGTTCTTCTGTTCAACTAATCCAAGTCTAAGGAACTTACCGGTGGACCAAAATCCACATCTTCCCAATAATTTGAGGTCGGGTTGCACTCCTCCGTTCTGGGGGATTCCGTGGGGGATCAATGAAGTATTGGGTCCCGATGTCCCGAATGTGACCGGAGCGTCCGGGCCTCTGTTTCTTAACTCCAGGTGCTCCGTCCAGCCCAGCCACACCGGAGGTATCGGAGACCGAGATTACCGAAGATAATGTGTGATGTCAAGGGGAACTCGAAGAACTAAAGTTCCTCGAGAAATGGTGTTTTGCCACGCGGGACTTCTGACCCTAAACAGGGATGGAGCCCTGCCGAGTCCACGGCCTTCGAAGGGATGGGGGCACCTTTGACACTACACATACACTTACTGTGCCGACGGGAAAAACCTGAAGTCTCTCTCTCTCTTTCTCTTTTTCCTTCTCCCAGGGAATCACATCAACTCCAACACTCAACACAACAATCAAAATGAATCCAACTTTCTCTTGTTTAGCCTAATTATTTATTTCACTCTTCTAATTTTAAGGTAATTACTATTGGATTAAGACAATAACTTTTCCTACCTTTACTCTATTTGGACGACAAAGCACTATCTAGATGTTCCTAGCCAAAACCTTAAGCGTTGAATGAACCCCTTTCTCTCCCGAGACACAGGAAGGCATCGGTTTTATCCAATCGGGCGATTACGTCATAGGAAACCGAGCTTCCTTTGTCATGAATGCTTTTCTACATTTTGTCGTTAGTCCAGATGTACATCCCGGATAACCACATCTGGCATAACTGGTTCAAACCAGTTTAAACCCGGACTCATTTTCCAAAAAATCGAGTTTTCGCCCCACACTCCCCCTACTTAAAATCGTTTCATCGTCCCGATGAACAAATCCGAACTCAAATTAAATCTCGATGGCAAAATTGGTCCTACCTTTCCATGTCCCAGTGAGAACTAAATACTGTAACTAAATTTAATCTAAACTTAACTAAATAGATTATAATAAGTAAGAAATGTAAAAAGAAAAGTGCCAATTGAATAAGTTCTTAATAAATTTTTGTTTTGTGAATAATAATAAAAACAAAGTATGAAATAAAAATAAATTTCCACTTAACTATAGTAACCTACGGTTCTCTTTTTATTACAATCCGGGTTCAGAGAGTAATACCATGTGAACCTTTCCAAACCCAATTAACTTAGATAGAAAGTATACCCGGAATAACCCGTACTTATACCTACTGTTACTTAATTCTACAGAAGCCCATATGTACAATTCTGAGTTTGGGATCACTGTAGTTCAATGGCCAATTCCGCACTTTGGTCGTCCTAACCGATAGAAACAGAACATTAATCCCAACGAAATTCCTATACCGACCACTACAACCGCCGGACCAAAGTATGACGAGTCAACGAGATCGTCTCCCGTAGGGAACCATGGTCCCTCCGGGAGAACTCGAGATGGTCCAATCTGAACATCCGCAAACCCGAATATGCTTGGTACTAAATAAATTATAGATAAACCGTAACTAACATGATTTAACCTAAACATCCATATGAGAAAAATTAAAATAGATAGAGTAAGTAGAAAGTGTAGTGACGATGTCACTGAATAGAAGGCCCATAATGCTCTGTGGTCATCTTCCTGCGGTGGTGGTGTTGATCCCGAATCTTCATCTCATATGAATCTCACTTTCTTTTTTCTCGGTACCAACGGAGCGATTGAGAACGCTGAAGAAGGTGTAGTTTGTTCTCCTAAGTCAACCAACATGCATTTTTGTAAGTTTGTCTCTTTGCAAGTTTTTCCTTCTGATTTTCTCCAATGATACGGAAACACTCCCCCTTATCTCGGTACGATTCCCGTGTGTGTCCAGCCGGACCCGATTCTGGTCCGGGTTGTTCATAACCCTGCATTGTCTCTCTGCCGTCATTCTCATTGCCCCCACTCTGGGCACTCTCATAACCTGAACTTTTCCAGGGCATTCTACTCGGATAAGATCGTCCATACTGAACACTAGTAACGAACCATTGTCCCATTCCCTCACTATCGTCCCCCGGTCTTCTTGACAAGCCAATTCACAATTTTCTCTAATTTTATTTGAATCATATGCCAATGTTCCAACAAGACATTTCGCATTGTCGGTATTTCCCAATTGTCTTTGAACCATGAACAGTGTTTCTTCTCCGGCATGTCTCATGTCTTTCACTAGATGTAAGCTGGAATTAATCTTTCCAACTATTACTTCGCTCCAGCTAGACTCACAAGAGGTGTTGTATAGTCTGAATTTTTCTTTGGTAAACGACCAGACTGAGAAATCCGTCGATGCTTCCCTGAGAAACATGTAAATGGTCCAAACCAATTGGCCATTTTCTCCAAACTGACAGTACGAGTACCTGAATTTTGAATACCATTCGGGGCTCATTGTTTCTGGAATAATTTCTTCCCCACGTTTAGCCAATTGTTCATTTTTCTTAATCCAATCTTGGATGACGTAGTCGCGAATCTCTGGGTAAGTGTACATCGGGAGCTTATCTGCTAGGCATTCCATCCTCAGTGACTGGTAAAATGAAACATTGAATGAGGGCATGTTGACTAATTGCACCCACAAGTTATTATCACTGTGAAAGGTTTCTCGAGGAGACCTTCTTCTGACATGATTGTCCCTAGTAGCTTCGGTTGGTGCTAGAACTACGTAGTTTAGGACGGTAGTTTTAGTGTAAAGTATGGCCCCTGGAACTTTCTTCGGTATCAACAATCTTACAAAGTTTATTTCTCCCAAGGAAAACACTACTAGACAACACACGAGAATTACTCTGACAAAAATTTCCGCAACCATTTTCCTCTATTTCTATTGAGAATATTGTACAAGTCGAGAGGAACGCCGAAGTTGAACTGGTTCCTTTAACTCGTCTTGCCTCTTCTTCTGTTTACTGGGGTATGACTCCTCCGTTGTTGACCGAATTAGACTTTCCTCTACAATTCTTTCCTCTTGAGTCATGCTGTGGTCTTCTGGTGGTTCCTCTTTCTGTATTTCCTCCATCGGGTCTATTACTGCTTTAGGATTATAGTATGGTATCATCCTACTTACATGACATAATTCTATGGACTTATTAATTTTTTTAGGATTTTTGTAATTCGTAAACTAGTTCAGATACCTTTTTAACTACCACATACGGACCTCTGACCTTTGGTTGGAGTTTCTCCGGGACTCCTTTCTTTCAAATGGGTGCCCGACAGATTACCAAGTCGCCAACCTCAAACCCACCGGCTATCTTGGTTGCATCATAGGCGCGCTTGTTTCTTTCCTGCCTTTTCCCTAAGTTCACCCGAACCCATTCCCATGCTTCTTTCATTCTCTCCCTATGGTGTTCCAATGGTAGAGAGGGAAATGCCTTCTTAAAGGACAAATCCATCGGGAGCACTGGCTCCCTACCAAACATAACAAGGAATGGAGCCACTTTCAGGGTGTCATGTGTAGACGTGTTATGTGCAAAGACCAAATGCGATAAGTATTGGTCTCAAGCCGTTACCCCTGTATCTTTTATAAAAGTGACAAACATTTTGGCTATTGTTGAATTAAACCTTTCGGTCAACCCGTTTGTTTGCGCATGAAATGCTGTCGTGAACCTTCTTTGAAAACCCATCATTTTATCCATTTGTTCCAGCAGTTTTGACCTGAAACACGTCCCATTGTCCGTTAAAAGTACTCTGAACGATTCAAAAATGGTGATAACATTTTCTACGGGAAATCGCGCTACCTCTCCTGCGGTCGAATCTTTAATAGCCGCGCAGATTACATACCTTGACATGTAATCAGTGAAAACAGTGATAACCCTATTTCCTTGTGTTGTTTCTGAGAAGGGTCCTAGTAGATCCATTGAGACCATACTAAAAATCTCGGGATTCTCAAACATCTCAAAGAGGTTAATTGGTTGTAGGAAGCCTTTCTTTTTCTTTGGAGGTAACTTGTGAAAAGCGCACCCCTGACATCTTCTAACGAAATCTCTCGTTTCTTCTTCCATGTCTGGCCAGTAAAATCTAGTCACTGATTTGTTTATCAACTTTTTCATTCCCACATGACCTGCGCACGGGAGCGAATGGTACGATTCAATCACCACTCCTCTCATCACTTCTGGTGAGACGATTCTGTCTCCCAAGTACTTTTCTGACTTCCTGAAAAAAACATGGTCAATTACTTCAAACTTATCCTGAGAGTCCAGATCCTTGTGGATGTTTACACAAAAATCATCCTTCAACTGGAACCATTCCCAGTCCACGATGTTAGTTTCCTTTTCTAAACAGTCTTTTCCAATCCCGTACATTGGTATCTCGGTCACTTCTTCGGAGTCCAGTTCCTTGTCAAACGGATTTCTGCTCAGAGCATCGGCTACCACATTCTTGGGTCCCGGGAGATACTGAATGTCACAGTCAAATTCGGCTAACTTCATTTTCCATTGGTTGATCTTGGTCTTGATTGGGTCTTTGGCTGCTTTCAAGTAGGTTAGGGCAAGGTGGTCTGTCCTCAAGGTAAATCTTCTTCCAAAAATTAAACTTCTAAATTCTTGCAGCGCAAACAGAGCAGCTAGACACTCTTTCTCAGGAATGCTGTAATTCCTTTCATAACTTCTCCTGAGGGTTCGACTTGCAAAAGCTAATGGTTCTTCTGTCTTTATGGTTCTTCCGGACGCTGTTATCCTTTCTCTGACCTGTGCGATATGGGCCCCAATGCCATATTCGCAAGCATTTGTGGAGACTATCAATGGTAAAGAAAGTTCCAGATGGACCAGGGTTGGTTCATCAGCCAGTGCGTTCTTCATGTCCTCGAACGCTGACTGTTCTTTCTCTCTCCATACTCTCCCAGAATCGTCCCTCAACATGTCCGCCAATGGCTTCGCAAGGAGTTGGTGATTCTTAATGAACTTTCTATGAAACCCACACATTCCTAAAAATGATCTCAACTGCTTTAAAGTCTCGGGCGCTTTCATTCCTCTGATTGATTCTACTTTCATTGGGTCAGTCTGTATCCCTGTCTGGTTTACTATGTATCCTAATAGCTTAATTTCCGTATACCCCAATTTACATTTTTTTGGTTTTAAGGCTAAATTTCCTGTTCTAAATTTTTGTAATACTAACTCCAAACGATGTAGCTGTGATTCCCAGTCGTGACCTACCACTACTATGTGATCTAAGTAAACTGCCATTCCGTTATACCGAAGCTCGTGGAACAACGTATCCACAAGTCGTTGCCATGTCGCTGGTGCTGACGACAAACCAAAAGGCATTCTTTTAAAAACGTATGAACCCCATTCGCAAATGAACCCTGTTTTCTCGACTGAAGCCGCGTCGACCTCTACCTGGAAGTATGCGCTCTCACAGTCAATGGTAGAAAAGAATTTGTATCACTTCCTGTGGGGAAGGTAAAGGTTAACCTTTGTCTTACCGGAGGGTGGTCACCGGTTTCTATTTTGTGCGTTACCAGATTAGTGCATCCTAATTGTTCTGATTTAACTGCGAATCGATCCACAAACATGAAAAGTAATTCTTCCAGTTCTTTTCTTTGTTCTGTTGTCAACTCCGGATTGATGTCCAACTCCGGCAGCACCTTCCTCCATCTTTCTTCAGCCTCATCCACTGTGATTTGACGGATCATGAATTCGTCATCCACGGACTCTTCTTCGACTTTGACTTTGGTTCAACTGGGTACATTGTCCCGATTACCATCCCTTGGAATAGGGTGATAACCTCCGGACTGATGTTACTGACTCTGACTCGGCATGTCTGATGTTCTGTACCATCTCTGGTAAAAAACAGCCTGAGAGCTAAACATTGGTATCTTCGCTCAACCGAGCGTTTGGTTCGAAAAGTTGATTTCTCCCAGTGGTATGCATTAAACATTTTACCCATACCTCAGTCCTAGCTGGAACACAGATGGTAGACTTTACAGTCATTGTTCCTAGCGTCTCGAAGTCGTCCGTAATAATACTGGGGAATTGATTTAGCATCTCCCAGATTCTGTCTCCCTCCTCCGAGCTACCCGACTCTGCTGTCGAAAGGTTGCACTCCTTGTCCCTTCCTCTGGTGTTTTTCCAGCTGAGCTCTACCGGCAAAGAGTTTCCAAACTGCAGCGTCTTCTTTTCAAAGTGGACGCTGAGATTCTCTTTTGAGTTGACATCGTTTCCTAGGATGATGGTCCCTGGGGGCATTTCTGGCGTCACATACGCTGTAATCATTAACTTCCTTCCTCCCATCTCCAGCATCACTTGGAACGTTCCTAGGATCTTTACGGTGTGTTGATTCACCGCGATCACCCGAATCTTCTGTCTACCCTTGGATGTTCTTCCCTCTAATGTCCTCTGGATGTACGACGGTTATCCCAGCTCCGGTGTCCACCATTACTTTCATTTCTTTATCATTTAACCTGGCAATACAGACAACAGCTCCATCCAATGCGTTGGTGGAGTGTACCTCTTGGTTTTCTAACTCTTCTTCAGTCTGTATAGGCTCCACGGTACTTTTTCCTACTCTGTGTTCTTTCAAACTGTCCTCCTGTTCTACCAACCAATCTGTTTCCTGTGTCAAATTAACCTCGGGCTCGTCATCCATATTCTCCCTGAATTCCGTTTCCATCAAATCAGTAGGATCTTTGTCAGGAATAAGGACTCCTCTCAAAGGCCCAAAGACTACCATCCCTGGTGGCATGTCTTCCGAAACAAAGGCGTCTACCTCCCATTTTCCTTTCCCTACGTGTTCTAATCTAATCCTACTTTTCCTTTCGATGTAGAATGGTTTTCCATACACCATAATGGCAATGTGAACTCTATTTTTGATGAAACCTCTTTGCTGAAAGTACTTTGTATGCAAAATGGTGACCTGTGAACCGTAATCTATTATCCTCAGCAATCTATCTCCCTCCTCTGTCTCCATGTCTTCGACCACCACGGAACCGTTGTCCTCTTCACTGAATGCGGGAAAGGATTTGGTTGCTGGTTGTTTGGTCTCTGCAGAGGGTCCCACCGAACCTACTGCTGGGGTCCTTTTTCCTAATCCGATGGTCTAGCTGGTCGTTCTTTCGGGGAAAGACACGACAATTCCTTATGAAATGGCCTGGCTGTTGGCACCGATAACAAATTTTTTTTGGATCATAGTCCGGAAATCTTTTCTTGGTATTATCCAACTTCATCTGTAAGTCGCGAAACTTCTCTTCCATCGACTTCAAGGCTTGAGTCAATTTTGACTCTTCTTCTACTTTCATTGAGTAACCTCCCGTCTCTGGCTCTTTCTTTCTTTTTGGCCGGTTCTCTGCCAGTTCTTTCCTTCTTTGCTTCTCGTATTCGCTCAAGAAGAACCGCAAGTCCTTCAAGCGATGACATCTCTTGTCCCTGATGTATCTGTTGGGCCCCGGTTGTAACCCACTCTGGATGAGCTTTACCTCTTCCTGCTCATCTAGATCTTTATTCGTGGCTCCCAGACGACCGTACATATTGAAAAAGTACGTCATGGCGGACTCGTTAACCCGCTGGTTCCTTCCGTAGATGGATCTTCCAATTCCTCCATCAAATGCATTTTCAAATTTTTTCATTACCTGAGCCTACGTCATCAAATCCCAGGCATCTTTTGGTTTTCCAAATTCATCCGACACTATGTCTCGACTGCACCTTCCCCTTATTCCTTTGAACCATTGGATGGCTTCCTTCTCTAGATACTGAGGAAGAACTTCTTTCTTCGCCTTGTCACTCCATCCAGTTGTAAACATTTCGAACCGGTCGATAAACTCTGCTACGTCTTCATCTTCGGTTCCCAAGTATGGTGCCAGCATCCGTTATTATACATAACTAACCGGGGACGTGTCTCCTTGATGATGTTGGAACACTGCCATGGCAGGGGTTTCTCTTTCATCGGGAACTAGGAGTTGTGACTGGTGAGGAACATGTTATGGTCTTGGTCCCATTATTGCTAGATTTGGGTACTCTGGGTGGCGGCCATTGCCCGTGGTAAAGCGGCAAGTCCTCCCATAGCCCCTGTTGATCCCACTATTCTTTCCAATCCGAGTGGAAACCCTTCGAGACACTGTCCCTGTGCTGGGCCCCCGACCGAACTTATTCTTGGAGCCCTGGATCCCGCTTCTATGTTCCGCATCTGGTTCCATTGATACATTGCTGCTGGTGGTTCCACCATATCTTCTTTTAGCCTCCCATTCAATAAGGTGACTCCTCTTTTCAGTTCGTCCAACTGAGCTTGTAACCGCTGATATTCCATTTCTGAAAGAGTCAGGCGCTGGTTCCCTCCTTCTTGCCTTCCAGGAACCGTTCTCTGATAATCCTCCCCTGTTACTGGTACCCCGCAAGCCTTTTATTGCACCGGTTCTTCTCTTTCCTCTCTTCCCATCGTTCCTGTCATGATGATACCGGAGCCTCCGGTAGTCGGCGTAACTACAGGCTAACTACTTCCCACATTTCTAGTTGATGGTTCTCCTTGGCCATCTGATCCTCCCGGCATCATTTCTCCGGACACGGTAGCCCCTCTTCCCGTACTCGAACATCCCTGTTGAGTTTCAATGGGGTCTTCTCTTCTAGTTCCTTGGTTCTCCATGACCACCGCAATGGAGTATTCTCTTGATCCAGGCGTTACGTAGGCTTCTAACTCTGGAGGTGGATGAAGTTGAGCGTTTCTTCTTCTTTGCAACCTGTGCGTAATTAATCCTGCTCCGGCACTCGGTGTCCCTCCTGATATTTGGTCAAACCGCCTTCTGTTCCTTAACTGGAAAGCCAACCCTCTCTCAAACAATTGGGCTGCTGCGGTCGCTGTTGGAGAAACCAACGGCCTATACTCCCTGCACGGTGTTGAGTAAGGTGTACTGGTATGGATTGGTTCCACCCGATCAAACTCTTTCTCTTGATCCAGGATGTTTCCTGAACTCTCAACCCTCTCCCTAAAGTAACAGAAACAAATTCTTAATTAAAAACTTTTCTTTGCCAGACCTCCCTCTTATCCTGAACGTCTATAATTTAGATCACACAGATCTCTTCCCTGGTCCTGATCCGCACCTCCTCCCTTCAGGGAGCGTCATTAATCCAAGTACGAAGCATGAGGTCACTACTCTATTTATTAACCAACTTATATCTTGTTTTTTTTTGGCGCAAAACCTAGTCCAAAATTTGATGATTGGGTTATTGGGCCCATCCCCATCCATCGCACCTCATGACAGAGCTGGGTTTACCCGATGCGTCTGAAAACAACAAATAGTATCTCCCCTACCAGGCCCTCTCCCCATCCTACGTGGACTCCATGTTTTTGATTCATGTGTTTATCCCCCTCCGCTCTTGCTCCTCTAGCCCCAAACCACTCCTGAGCAGCGCAGTGGTCGCCAGGATCACAAGGTTTCATGATGGCTGTCGTCGTGACAAGACCGCGCCCTACGGGGTACAGATGCATCCTGTACGCGGTAGGCTTAACTTCATTGGACTTATTCCTACCTCCATTCTTCTCTTCAGGCCCGTTCTATTTGACTCTACTGGTACATCTATTGCTATACCAGGGGCTATCAGCCTCTAGACGTTACCTGGTTCCTTGGACATTTCGTCCCGAGGTTTCTGTCTACTTGATAACAACTCCACCTCACTATCCTAAGCGTTACCAAAATCTCTATGGCAATCTTTTCGATTCCTACTGGATCACCGGTCGGACTAATACTCCCTAGCTCTACTTCGTAACTTTACTCCCTAACTCCACTTCAAGCTTTCTACCCCCATGAGCTACCGCTCCACTGATGGAACTTCCACTGGTATCTTTAACGTCCTCCCTCAGGACGGAGAAAAAGGGGTCATTCTACTTAATGGTTCTCGAACCAAGCTCTTCCTACAGTACAATTATTGAAACTTATTCTAAGCACTCGGATAGTGTCCTGTAGATTGTCAACCCACAGGAGGAGAAAAATTATTACAGCAGTAGAAACAAATAACATACACAGCTCACACATAGCGAATCTCCAATTTGACCTGGCTAATTCCAAATCCATATCCGTCGTAATAATTGTTTTAACGTCTATTGTTCAACGAAACAATACGTCCTATGAAACCCAGAATAAGGAAATAGGATAGAATGAGAAATAGAATTATAAGAACGTTAAGCAGAATCAATAAAAGGAAACGTAATACAAGCAACACTTATAAGATAATCATTTTGAATTAAAAGTTAAAGCCAAAGCACTTAATAATCAATTGAGAGAATAATTATAATGATACCTAACCTTTCGTTGACTTGATGTGATCCTCCGAATGAAAAGAGAGATAGTTGATTTCACTAGTTGCACCGTACTTACTTGACCTTTTGCCGGTCAATGCACAATTTTTCCCTTATTAAAGTTTATTCTTTAAATTGTCATTCCGATGGGGTTCGTCTCTTTNCCCGGTCAATGCACAATTTTTCCCTTATTAAAGTTTATTCTTTAAATTGTCATTCCGATGGGGTTCGTCTCTTTCCTAATGTATTATTATTATTTAACCCTTTCGGGTTTATTCCGTGTGGGAAAGATTCTGTATGTTCGGACTGGTTTCGGGTAACATAATTTATCTCGTCTTCCGAGATTAATCCAACTTTCCAGATGTAATGTCTGGTTGCCAGATGTTTCCGAGTTCTGGAATTTTGGATGTTCCGCGGATCTCAGATGATCTGCGGGTGATATAGATCCCGACTGATCTAAGGCTCTCACAGACCTGAGATGATCTGCAGATCTCAGAGAACCGGGATGATCTGCGGGTGGTCCAGATCCGAGGTGTTCTGCGGGTAGTACAGAATTGGGATGATCTGCGGATCACAATGATCCGGAATGATCTGCGGATCACGATGATCCGGGATGATCTGCGGGTAGTATAGATCAGGGATGATTTGCGGATCTCACAGATCTGAGATGCTCTGCGGATCTCACAGATCCGAGATGATCTGCGGATCTCACAGATCCGGGATGATCTGCGGATCACAATGATCCGCGGATCACAATGATCTGCGGATCACGATGATCCGGGATGATCTGCGGATCACACAGATCTAGGATGATCTGCGGATCACACAGATCTTAGGCGCTCAGCGGGTTGGATCGATCTATTACAATAGAGACTATGGGTACCGGACCCGTTCAGAGTCTGGATCTAGTTACCGGACTCGTCCCAAACTTTGGGAGAGTAACTACTCTACTTCGAGGTCTAGTACTGTCGTCCGAACTCTCCGGTGGGGGATGCGATAATCCTGAAGGGAATATCGAAATCGGTTCTGCAGACTGTGAGAACTCTTTTTCCTGTTTCTGGGGAAGTTGAATAATAGCTTTAATCTGGGGACTCCTATTGTCCTGATCTACGGAGAAGGGGGATCCGGAGTCCACTCTCTGAGATCCCTGGGACTTTTCGATCCGCGGGTGAACTGAGTTCTCCCCGGACTACTCTGCAATCTCCGGATCACTTGATCCGCGAGTGCACTAGGTTCTCCCCGGACTCTCTAGGATCTCCTGATTACTCGATCCGCGGGTGAACTGGGTTCTCCCCGGACTACTCTGGAAGTTCTTTCGTTCAAATAATCCTAGTCTAAGAAACTTACCGGTGGACCAAAATCCACATCTTCCCAATAACTTGAGGTCAGGTTGCACTACTCCGTTCTGGGGGATTCCGTGGGGGATCAATGAAGTATTGGGTCCCGATGTCCCGAGTGTGACCGGAGCGTCCGGGCCTCTGTTTCCTAACTCCAGGTGCTCCGTCCAGCCCAGCCACACCGGAGATATCGGAGACCGAGATTACCGAAGATAATGTGTGATGTCAAGGGGAACTCGAAGAACTAAAGTTGCTCGCAGAGATGGTGTTTTGCCACGCGGGACTTCTGACCCTAAGCAGGGATGGAGCCCTGCCGCGTCCACGGTCTTCAAAGGGATGTGGGAACCCTTAACACTACACATAAACCTACTGTTTCGATGGGAAAACCCTGAAGTCTCTCTCTCTCTCTCTCTCTTTTTGTCTCTTAGGGGATCACACCGACTCCACCACTTGACACAACAATCAAAATTAATCCAACTTTTTCTTGTTTAGCCTAATTATTTATTTCACTCTTCTAATTTTAAGGTAATTACTATTGGATTAAGACAATAACTTTTCATACCTTTACTCTATTTGGACGACAAAGCACTATCTAGATGTTCCTAGCCAAAACCTTAAGCGTTGAATGAACCCCTTTCTCTCCCGAAACACAGGAAGGCATCGGTTTTATCCAAAATGACATGGGTAAATAGTCTCTTCCCGAAGAAATATAACTTATAGTTGAATTGTAGTTCAATTTCCATTTAACCAATTCTGCTCAATTTTGCACAGTGTGGTTTAGGACAAATGTTGACAACCCACCCAAGTTTCATTAAAGTTGGTAAACAATTTGATCGAGTCATCAAAGTGAATTGACCCCATCTTAAAATTATTTTGCGTACTGCATAACACTCATTCTAATTGATTTTTTTTAAAGATTTAAACTCTCACTCTACTCTAAAAACTCGTCGAGAACTCTCAAAACGTATGCTCAAGTCAATCACGCAATAATTTGATTTATTGGAGTCGAGTTGTAAATAACAATACTTTAAAATTTTTCTCAGTCAAACATTTAATAACCTCAGCGCTTAGTTAAACTTACTTGACTTTTTTCTGTACTTGGTGATATGTCAAGTAGCTTGGTATTGTCCATTCTGACAATTTGTCTTTGTCCTCAAGAAATTTTGTAACATTTGGACACTTGATCATCAAAGAACCCTCGTCTGAGGTCACATGTGTTCAATTCGAGCTAATTTTTACCAATTTCTGACATCTCAACAATGTTCATATTTTGCGATTATAGTGGACTGAAATACAACACTAAAAAAGACAGCTATAGTTGTCAAAAATTTGAATTGGATGTTATTCGATAAAAAACTTCGTACTAGGTTAATAATGATTTCGATCTAATACAGGTTTATCTCAACTAATCTCAAATTAAAGATTACATAAGCAAAAATAATTAGACTAAATCATGTTCTCTAAACTTAATTAAAGTGTGGTAGATTCACCTAATTAAAAATTGTTCCTCCAAAACTGAAATTCGCTTTTTGTATATGGTTTTATAAAGAATTGTTAGAAATTAAATCTCTTTAAACGAGCTTATACATTGTAACGATGCGTTATTTGGAAAATCGAGATCCTCGTAAGGAGGTGGAGGTTAAGTTTATCATTGATGAGCAGAGGAGTACACGTAAGACAGCAGGGTGCCTTACGGGGGAAATTGGGGACAAATTAGGGACTTAATAAATTATTTGGGAATGGGAAGGGTATTTTTGAAGTTTCAGGGAAGGGTCGGGATACAATAGGGTCGGGTTGCGTCAGGCTTGGNGGGAATGGGAAGGGTATTTTTGAAGTTTCAGGGAAGGGTCGGGATACAATAGGGTCGGGTTGCGTCAGGCTTGGAGTAGGGAATTGGTTGGGTTTTTGGGGATATCTCTTACTTTAGTTTAATTAATTAATTAAGGGGAAAAATAAGGGGAAAATTAATGGAAAAGGGTATTCAGAGGTCAAGGGGTCACTCACCAACCCTTTAAGGATNGGATCGATCTATTACAATAGAGACTATGGGTACCGGACCCGTTCAGAGTCTGGATCTAGTTACCGGACTCGTCCAAAACTTTGGGAGAGTAACTACTCTACTTCGAGGTCTAGTACTGTCGTCCGAACTCTCCGGTGGGGGATGCGATAATCCTGAAGGGAATATCGAAATCGGTTCTGCAGACTGTGAGAACTGTTTTTCCTGTTTCTGGGGAAGTTGAACAATAGCTTTAATCTGGGGACTCCTATTGTCCTGATCTACGGAGAAGGGGGATCCGGAGTCCACTCTCTGAGATCCCTGGGACTTTTCGATCCACGGGTGAACTGAGTTCTCCCCGGACTACTCTGGAATCTCCGGATCACTTGATCCGCGAGTGAACTAGGTTCTCCCCGGACTCTCTAGGATCTCCTGACTACTCGATCCGCGGGTGAATTGGGTTCTCCCCGGACTACTCTGGAAGTTCTTTCGTTCAAATAATCCTAGTCTAAGAAACTTACCGGTGGACCAAAATCCACATCTTCCCAATAACTTGAGGTCAGGTTGCACTACTCCGTTCTGGGGGATTCCGTGGGGGATCAATGAAGTATTGGGTCCCGATGTCCCGAGTGTGACCGGAGCGTCCGGGCCTCTGTTTCCTAACTCCAGGTGCTCCGTCCAGCCCAGCCACACCGGAGGTATCGGAGACCGAGATTACCGAAGATAATGTGTGATGTCAAGGGGAACTCGAAGAACTAAAGTTGCTCGCAGAGATGGTGTTTTGCCACGCGGGACTTCTGACCCTAAGCAGGGATGGAGCCCTGCCGCGTCCACGGTCTTCAAAGGGATGTGGGAACCCTTAACACTACACATAAACCTACTGTTTCGATGGGAAAACCCTGAAGTCTCTCTCTCTCTCTCTCTCTCTTTGTCTCTTAGGGGATCACACCGACTCCACCACTTGACACAACAATCAAAATGAATCCAACTTTTTCTTGTTTAGCCTAATTATTTATTTCACTCTTCTAATTTTAAGGTAATTACTATTGGATTAAGACAATAACTTTTCATACCTTTACTCTATTTGGACGACAAAGCACTATCTAGATGTTCCTAGCCAAAACCTTAAGCGTTGAATGAACCCCTTTCTCTCCCGAAACACAGGAAGGCATCGGTTTTATCCAAAATGACATGGGTAAATAGTCTCTTCCCGAAGAAATATAACTTATAGTTGAATTGTAGTTCAATTTCCATTTAACCAATTCTGCTCAATTTTGCACAGTGTGGTTTAGGACAAATGTTGACAACCCACCCAAGTTTCATTAAAGTTGGTAAACAATTTGATCGAGTCATCAAAGTGAATTGACCCCATCTTAAAATTATTTTGCGTACTGCATAACACTCATTCTAATTGATTTTTTTTAAAGATTTAAACTCTCACTCTACTCTAAAAACTCGTCGAGAACTCTCAAAACGTATGCTCAAGTCAATCACGCAATAATTTGATTTATTGGAGTCGAGTTGTAAATAACAATACTTTAAAATTTTTCTCAGTCAAACATTTAATAACCTCAGCGCTTAGTTAAACTTACTTGACTTTTTTCTGTACTTGGTGATATGTCAAGTAGCTTGGTATTGTCCATTCTGACAATTTGTCTTTGTCCTCAAGAAATTTTGTAACATTTGGACACTTGATCATCAAAGAACCCTCGTCTGAGGTCACATGTGTTCAATTCGAGCTAATTTTTACCAATTTCTGACATCTCAACAATGTTCATATTTTGCGATTATAGTGGACTGAAATACAACACTAAAAAAAACAGCTATAGTTGTCAAAAATTTGAATTGGATGTTATTCGATAAAAAACTTCGTACTAGGTTAATAATGATTTCGATCTAATACAGGTTTATCTCAACTAATCTCAAATTAAAGATTACATAAGCAAAAATAATTAGACTAAATCATGTTCTCTAAACTTAATTAAAGTGTGGTAGATTCACCTAATTAAAAATTGTTCCTCCAAAACTGAAATTCGCTTTTTGTATATGGTTTTATAAAGAATTGTTAGAAATTAAATCTCTTTAAACGAGCTTATACATTGTAACGATGCGTTATTTGGAAAAGCGAGATCCTCGTAAGGAGGTGGAGGTTAAGTTTATCATTGATGAGCAGAGGAGTACACGTAAGACAGCAGGGTGCCTTACGGGGGAAATTGGGGACAAATTAGGGACTTAATAAATTATTTGGGAATGGGAAGGGTATTTTTGAAGTTTCAGGGAAGGGTCGGGATACAATAGGGTCGGGTTGCGTCAGGCTTGGGGTAGGGAATTGGTTGGGTTTTTGGGGATATCTCTTACTTTAGTTTAATTAATTAATTAAGAGGAAAAATAAGGGGAAAATTAATGGAAAAGGGTATTCAGAGGTCAAGGGGTCACTCACCAACCCTTTAAGGATAGTTATCCAAGAAAATCCGGATCCGAAACGGGCAGGAAAAGTCCGAAAAAATACAGATGACAAATCACCAAAAAAAGAAAGGTAGGAGAGTAGCAGCAGGATGGGAAGTCGGTTTTAGACTGACTTCCCATTCACTTTTTTCCAAAATGGATGGAGCGTCGGTTTGGGAGAAATTCTCCCACACCGACGAGCCATTCACCTTGAGGGATGGTTTTATTTTTTAAAGAAAGTGGGAAACGACTTTCCCATCTAACAACACTCAGCGTCATTTTCCTTATGAGCATCTCAAACACGGATCGTGATCACGATCACGGTCTAGCTATCGAACACTCTCATAAGGAATAAACTGACTCCAGACTTGTATAAAAAAGCGGGAAAATGTGAGGTACTCCATACTCGAAAATAATAATTAAGAAATTAACACTTGCTGTTGATTCACTGAAAATTAAAAAAAATTATGAAATAGTTAAATTTTAAAATCTTTCTACTTTTTAAATTAAATTCTTAATAAACGATTTATTCATTTCTTTGACATAGGTCACTGGTGACCTCCAATTATTCCAAACTTTATAACCATTTTTCGCTGAAATTAAAAATTAAATGCTTAATATAAATAGTAAATCTATGTATTTGAAACCTGCCGTAAACAAAAAGTCGAGACCATGGCGATTCCAATGTTTGTTTCCAACTGGTGATCGGTCATGACCTTCGTTTTAAGACAAACTCGGTTATTAGGTCAGAAAAAATTTCGTTTGCTTTGTGTGAATGTATTTAGTATGGGTGAGAGAAGGTTTATAAGACCATACATTTCGCGTTTATAATTGTGTTTAGTAACTAGTTATAAGACCCGAAATTCTTAGTAGGTGGTTTAATTATGTTTTATAGTGAGGAAAACCTCAACCACATCTCATGTTCGACATCATCCATCAACGAAATAACCATTCTTGTTTGTTTTATGATTTTAAATTAATTTGATGAAAAGAGGTAGCGTAGGCTCTTCACTGGGATGACGCTAATTAGGTAGTGTATACTCAGTACAGGTCAGGTGCCCCATCCGAACATAAACACATACATACTCAACCCGAGTATTTATATTCTGTAGAAATCCTGTCTAAAATGTTTCCTGACGAAATGATTCTCTCTTCTTCGACATAGGTCATACATAGACATTACTATTGAATTAATCGTGTACAATCGATTACGCACAAATCCTGTCTAAAAGAAACCGCTAGAGAAAATTCAGCAAACTCTATGCATAAAATATTATGCTGAGGCAACCTGCCAGAATCAATTCTACAGGAACTGTCAATGATTTTTTATGTAGAACAAATTAGACAGATTCGAAGAAAATCTCCGTATGTGGCATTACATTGTTTGTTACTTTCTCCAATCATTATCTGGAGAAAAAGTAACATTGACCAAATTGTAAAAAAAAAATTAACCAGTATTGTCCCTAATGGGATAAGTTTGCAACTCTTTTCGTAAGATTGAACTTGACCAGAAGTAATTATACTACGGATTCTTTCTTAAATCTTGCTAACCAACATGCATCTCTCGGGTCTTATTTATCGTCAGATTAGCAGAATTTCATGACGATTAAGGAAACGATTTCAGAAGGTTTTCAAGTTTTTAGAAAAAAGTTTTACGAAAGAATTTCACAGAATTTTTTTAACATTATTTCTTAAAATATTTTTCAAATGCTACTAAAGCTATAGTTAATTTCAAGTTTTGCATATGTTAGTAATCTCTATTATACCGACTTTAATTGTTTAATTATTGAAATATAAAATAGTTTATTTTTTGAAATTTATAAACAGTAAAAAAAATTTTTTTTTTCATTTTAGCAAGATTTTTATTTTTTACAAGACTTTTTATTCTTTTATCAAGATTTTGAGTATTTTTTTAATCGGAAAGGATTTATGGCCTCAACATTGTTTTTCAATTTTTTGTTATCTTTGGCAAGATTTTTACCATTTTTGGTAAAGTGAGTTCTATTGAGTGGTGGTGGGTTCGAAGCTGATAGATGTTATTGAGTTTAGAAAAGTGACGAATGGTTTTTTTTTCACTTTCCAATTCCCTGATGAACCCTTTAGACAGAAATTATTCGCCAAGCTTGTCTAATGAATTCTACAGACTATAGGGCCATAAATAGACAGAAGTTTCTACATAACGTTGTACACAGCCTGTGTAGAATTTAAAAACTCGGGAATTTAATTAGGCAAATCCTCAAGATCATCGGAAAGTTAAAGACGTAAAAGTGCGAATTTTACGCAGTTACATATTTATCACTTACAGATCCCGAAATTAGCCTAAAGACTCTCTGCAATACTGACGGAGTGTCATTGATCGGATTTGCAAGAAACGAATTTGAATTGGGCTTATCATTGGTGTTGCTTAGGTAGTGTCTACATGCTACAGAGCCTCCTCCTAAGATACATTCATGCGGATAATAATTTGTTTCAACAATTTAGTTAATTTATTAGAAGTTTATAAATTGTTACTTTCCTTAAACTCGAGATTTCGAAATAATGACTTTGAAGTCATTCTCATTTCCCCGTCTACTGACAACTTTGATCTGACGTACTTTATGGGTAGCCGGAAACCTTATAAGTACACCTACCATTGCTTTTTACAAGTTGTGTAAAGAACAATGAAATTTTATAACAAGTTGTTGATGAAGAAAGAAAAAGTAGTATTAACTATCCGGACGTATAGAGTTACTACAATCTGAATATATTTCTCTCAAAGATTTGAGTCCGCTTCTTCTGCAGATTTTGAAATTCTGGATATATTTGTTTCATTTTTCGAATTCAGTGCAGCCGTTTCTGAATGGACGGTTGTACCACGTGGACTCCATTTATCCTTACAGAGAGAGAGAAGGAGCCGTGCAGGGTATACGACAGCTACAATTGAATTGAAAGCGATATAGCTAAAAAAAGTAGAAAAAAATTCTAAAGTTTTGTCATACGTCTTAGGACAGGGTATTTATCATGCAAAGAATTGATGACTTCATGCTTGAACACAAAAATGATAAAGATGAGAATTGGCTGGAAGACGTTGAGCGTGTCGAGTATTTGGACATACCACGGAGTATGCGCACCGCCGATTGAAACTATAAAAAATTCATAATTCAACACAAACTTATTAGGAGATACTTTTGATTTGAAACTTACAACTAAAATGCAATAAAGTCACCCAATATGACATCAATAGAATACTCCGACATAGAATTAAATTAAAAGAAATGGATTAAAGGACTTTGAAACTAGAAATATATACAGGGTGCGAGAAAAGTCGATGGAGCATGGAGAGAGTATTGCTAGTAAAAGACGAGAGAAAAAAGAACGCGTCGTGTTCGTCCCGCAATCCACTCTCCTTCGCTCAAATTCCATTATCAATTTAATTANTTGCCACCCATGTGACAATTGTCACACTTGCCACCCATGTGACAATTGTCACACTTGCCACGCATGTGACAATTGTCACACTTGCCACGCATGTGACAATTGCCACACTTGCCACACTTGCCACCCTTGTGACTATTGTCACACTTGCCACCCTTGTGACAATTTTCACACTTGCCATCCTTGTGACAATTGTCACACTTGCCCACACTTGTAACTTACAGCAGTCGAAATCGAAATCGAAATCGAAATCACCTTTCTATTCGAAATCGAAATCGAAACTTAATTCTCAGTACACACCGAAATCGAAATCGAAATCGAAATCTAAGTCTACTTAAAATTCGAAATCGAAAGCGAAAGCGAAATTCAACACCAGGCTTTCGAAATCGAAATCGAAATCGAAATTCAAAATCCCAAAGGCATCGAAATCGAAATCGAAATTCAAAATCCCAAAGTCATCGAAATCGAAATTCAAAATCCCAAAGTCATCGAAATTGAAATTCAAAATCCCCAAGTGATCGAAATCGAAATTAAAACTCCCAAAGTGATTGAAATCGAAAATCTTAATCCACGGGATATCGAAATGAAAATATAAGCTATAATAATAGAAAAAATAGTTATTTTATTTTGTAATGAATAGTCTCAGCTACAAAACTAATTTGAAACTCAGAATTACTCAGAATTTTAAANAGTTATTTTATTTTGTAATGAATAGTCTCAGCTACAAAACTAATTTGAAACTCAGAATTACTCAGAATTTTAAACCAGAAACAGGTTACATATCAAAAACTCTTTCGGTAGTACTCAGTCTCTAAAAAAATCTAAAATCTAGTAAGTTTTGATTTTTCGCAATTTCGGTTGACTTAAACTTTGAACCGGCTAAACCGGTCGGACAGCCGACTGGTTAAGATTTTGATGACAGATTTTATTCCTAGTCATATTCGAGGCAGAGCCCTTCTCGTACGCCCGATCATCTGGGTTTACAACACTTCCATAAAAACTAATTAAACTAAATCTAAGTATATCTACCTACACTTACACTAACACTAACCATAATTTTTTATATTCGTGAAACCGAAACGTTACTATTTGCTAAAAAGTTGTGTTTAAATTTTTTCTCCAAACTGCGTTCCAAATTTTGTGAGTTCAATGGACCATGGTACTACGTTTAGCCTTTTGAGAATTTTTAGTTTTTTTATTGGTCATGTATTGTTGACCTTTAGTAACAGGGAGCTCTTAACTTTGTGATTGGGACTTCCTTCTTGATATTTAATTTAACTCTCCAATGAGTCAAAAATTTAACTAGTATGTCAAGCCAAAACGAAAAATTACAAATATTCAAAAGCCCAAACCTACCTAACCTATGAAGCAATGTATATTGTCAACAAAGAAAATACAAAAATAACAGAGTATAAGCAGCCGCACCGTGTTATTAATAAAGAAAGACGGTTTGGCACTTTATTAACGATTAGTGTCTACCAGGCCAGAGAATAAGAACTCTTACCCCAGACTGTTCACTTTGTTCGTTGTTGTTGGTGCTGCTGTTATGCTGGGTGGGAAAAGCAGTGAGAAAAATATAAATGGCCACAAAATCAACAAATTGACAACTATAAGTTAGACCAGTCGAAATCGAAATCGAAATCACCTTTCAAAGCGAAATCGAAATCGAAATTAAATTCTCGTACAGATCGAAATCGAAATCGAAATCGAAATTTAATACTCCGTCAAATTCGAAATCGAAATCGAAAGCGAAATTCAACACCAGGCTTACGAAATCGAAATCGAAATCGAAAGTCATAGCCATTCAACCTTTCGAAATCGAAATCGAAATCGAAACCCATAACTTTTTAGGCTATCGAAATCGAAATCGAAATCGAAATTTCGATTTCGATTTCGATTTCGATTTCGAATGATCGAAATTTCAAATTTCGATTTCGAGCTAAGTTACAAGTGTGCACTTGCCACACTTGCGACAGACAATTAACAAAATTGTCAAAACTTGATCCCGTCCTCAATCTACCCTAAGGCTTAAAAAGTTCCTTCCATTCCAAGTCCCATAGGTGCTCTTCCAGGTGTTTCCAGTACCAAGTCCTGGAGAATAATGAAAGAATTTCCCTGTGCTTCTGCTTTTATACCNGTGTTTCCAGTACCAAGTCCTGGAGAATAATGAAAGAATTTCCCTGTGCTTCTGCTTTTATACCCTCAGGAAGTCCTTAATCGAACCTAACGATCCTTATTAACGTAACAAGCTAACTAACGAAACAATCTAAGTAAGCTAACAACAAATTTTCGTTACGATTCAAGCTTTTTTATTCCAAAACTCAGTAATCTATTCCTATGATGTCATGAAAATGAATTTGTGACATCGATTTGGCAACATTTCATACGAAAAACAAAAAATCTAAACGTATACACCATATTGACCAACATAGACAAGGTTCGGCTAACATGGCCATAACAGTCATCAATCAGTAAAAACTTTTTAGTTAAAATTTATGGACTTGTGTGACCAACCAGCTGTACCAAACTGTACAGCATTCTACCCGTGAGGATTACCAGAACCCGAGTCACCTTGGAGCAAAGTTCGCAGTAGAAATTTTTTTTTGGAAAAAGTGTATTATACGAATACACTTGCGGGACAAATGGAGGGGTAACCGGTATATTTCTACACTGGACCATTGGTCTCCTTATTTCACAGGAGTGTTTTTACTCATATTTGTCTTTGTCTGTAGGGATTAAAGCCTCGCTTGGATACTGTGAGAGTACGAGTCTCCTCACATCTAACCACCGGGTGATACAGAATCCTTTCCACAATGTGCATTAAGTATTGTTCATGTGACGCAACGCAAGTATTGTCCACAACGCAAGTACAATGCGTACTTCGGATACAAACGTCCTCTGTGCAGTACAGTAACCTACGTGTACTGCTCATGTAATCGCTCACTGCGCATACAAACGTCCTCTGTAAGAGTCAGAGCATAACAGATGAAAGCGGAGCGACAGCGACAGCGAAGCGTGTGGTGAAAAAATATTGAAGGCGAGAACGGTGCGGGAAAACTTATTGAAGCGAGAGTGGTGGAAATGGGTGGTAAATTTGGGAGCGCGAGCGGAGCGGCATAAAATTAAAAGTTTAGCAGGAAGATTGGGAGCGGTTACACTTACACTAACACTAACCATAATTTTTTATATTCGTGAAACCGAAACGTTACTATTTGCTAAAAAGTTGCGTTTAAATTTTTTCTCCAAACTGCGTTCCAAATTTTGTGAGTTCAATGGACCATGGTACTACGTTTAGCCTTTTGAGAATTTTTAGTTTTTTTATTGGTCACGTATTGTTGACCTTTAGTAACAGGGAGCTCTTAACTTTGTGATTGGGACTTCCTTCTTGATACTTAATTTAACTCTCCAATGAGTCAAAAATTTAACTAGTATGTCAAGCCAAAACGAAAAATTACAAATATTCAAAAGCCCAAACCTACCTAACCTATGAAGCAATGTATATTGTCAACAAAGAAAATACAAAAATAACAGAGTATAAGCAGCCGCACCGTGTTATTAATAAAGAAAGACGGTTTGGCACTTTATTAACGATTAGTGTCTACCAGGCCAGAGAATAAGAACTCTTACCCCAGACTGTTCACTTTGTTCGTTGTTGTTGGTGCTGCTGTTATGCTGGGTGGGAAAAGCAGTGAGAAAAATATAAATGGCCACAAAATCAACAAATTGACAACTATAAGTTAGACCAGTCGAAATCGAAATCGAAATCACCTTTCAAAGCGAAATCGAAATCGAAATTAAATTCTCGTACAGATCGAAATCGAAATCGAAATCGAAATTTAATACTCCGTCAAATTCGAAATCGAAATCGAAAGCGAAATTCAACACCAGGCTTACGAAATCGAAATCGAAA
>NIPM01000848.1:23491-37636 GCA_002738285.1 Holacanthella duospinosa | reverse complement strand
AAAAATTTGCTTACGATTGTCGATTTTTTTGGATATTTTTTCTCGCTAGTTTCGTACTTTGCTGATACCTATAAAGGGTCCAAGCGGTGAGTCCAAAAAAAGAAGCATTTGTTACGAAGAGTATAGCGGTAGGGATGTAGAGATACTCAAGAACAGAGTATCGACTGATGTAACAAAATGATTCTGTAACAATTTATACATCAATTTTAATAAGAAAATCTCGTAATATAATCTATATAATTAAAAAAAGATATACCTACCTCCATACATCGGTACTTTTACTGTCGTATTCTCATCTTTTCTGAAAAAATAATCAAGAATCAGATTGGAAAAAGTTTCCAAATTTTGACCCCATTCTTGATAACTTATAAAGTGAAAGAAGCTGAAGTATGCAACTCTGTGAAGGGTCAAAGTGTCAAAGTGATTACAAAAAAATCTAAATTACTCATATATATTGTTGAGAATCCACGACATCAAGACAAAAGCAAATGGAAATCCCCATCCAAATAGTGAATAAAATCCAAATCTTGTCAATCCTCTCTTGTTACTAGCCATTGAAATTGACCTGAAGGTCAACCAAAGGTCAAAACTCAGTACGAACAACCTGTAAATACAAAATGTATAATATTATACACTTATACAGTGTATTGATTTAGGGTAAGAATAAATCAAACCAGGAGAAAACTGCTATAAAGAAGTAATGTGCTGCAATTCCTACAAATTTACAGAGGTTTGGATAATTTTCATGTATTAATTCNAACTGCTATAAAGAAGTAATGTGCTGCAATTCCTACAAATTTACAGAGGTTTGGATAATTTTCATGTATTAATTCATCTTCTTTTGTCAGATGAGCAATTCCTAGAAGAATAAAAAGGAAAAACACTGCTGTCGAATGTGACATTGTTGTCCAACTATGAATATTTTGTTTATCTAGAAGAAGGAAATAAACAATGACTGTGAGGAGAGCAAACATGGAAGAACCAATCGCCAAAGCCGCGTAGTATCGAGAAGCTTGAAGTTCCTAAAAGTTCAAAGTTTTTATGATTACATCGAATGATTTGATCAAAATTCTTAATTCATAAACCTAAAACGTTTCTCGTTGTTACCTCCTCGTGATGCATAGCGCACATAATATAGAGACTTTCATTTATAGTGTCGTTATAAGTTGCCCCTGATGTAAATGTCATCCCATCTCCACAATATTCCTCTTTTCCTAGTTCCACCCACTTTCGCCATGGATTTCTGTAGAAGACTGAACCATCCAATCCCATTCGAGCACTGTTAAAAAATTATTAGAATCGAACCTTTAGTATTCTGAAAACTTATTAGAGTATGCTGAAGGCCCAAGGTATTGAAAAGCAACTATATAACTATAGCCGGATAGGACTGAAAATGTCTAATGCAAATATAAAAATGTATGGATATATACTAAAATATGTAATAATTTGTAATAATAAGTAAGTTACTTGAAGTGCTCATCATGGGTTAAGATTTCTTCAACATTTTTGTCTTTACTATATGGTGTCACGTGTGTCTGAGGTTGTCCCCACAATACTGGACAATTATGATTCCATGTTGGTGGTGAGCGGACTAAAATTCGAGGCTTAATGTGACGACTTTCAGAAATATTCAAAAGTGTCTGAGGATTTGATGGTTCACGAAAAAGTTTTGGTGTCCAAGATCTATCAGTTGGGATACAACGTTCGAAGAGATCAAATATTTCTTCACGTTGACAGCACTTCCGGATACAAGGTTCTTCTTTTGTACAGGAAGCTTCACAACTTCGGATATACAGACTTGTCTCACTGATTCTGAAAAAATGATTCAAGGTCAATAATTGTCGTAGTCCAACATTTTATTATAAGACATATCGAAGCTACTTTTGGTCCTTATGTCCTTTGTTGGAAAAAGGTACCTTATAAAATTATATTATCAAGCCTGTTTCGTGCTCGTGAACTAAATTTTGTTTCAGCGGAAATGTCATCTGTTTCAAATAAAGAATTCAAAAGTCTACGACCTAGAACAAATCATGTCACTAGAATCATTAGAAGAATGTTAATTTTTTTTAGAAAATTAAAATTCTTGAATATTCTTTCAAAACGTTACTCTCTTAAGTATATCGTCTCAATACANCTTGTACATCCCCGCATTCATTTTGGACCTACCCACTTCGCTCCCTTTTATACCAGCATCCTTCCCATATGTCCCCACATATCTACCGTCCCTGCCCGCATCCCTCCCGACCAAGCCTGATTCCTCTTGTACATCCCTGCATCTCTTTGCATATCCCCTTATCCCTCCGTCGCTGCACGTATTTCTACCCGCATCCCTCCCGATCCTGCCTGAATCCTCTTGTGCATCCCGCAATCCCATTCGCACATCCCCTTATCACCTCGTTCATGCCCGCATCCCTCCCGTTATTTGCCACATCCCTCCCGCCATTTTCTGCATTCCTCTTGTCCTTTTCCTCATCGTTCCCGCCTCCGCCCGCATCTTTCCCATACCTTCTCATATGCTTCCCGTCATTGCCGCATCCCTCATTCCTCTTGTACATCCTCGCAACGCTCTCATCCATACTCTCATCCTTTCCATATCTTCTCGTATCCTCACCGTCCCTCCCGACCCTGCCTGCATCCACTTTTACATTCCGGCATCTCTTTTGCACATCACCTTATTTCTCCTTTCACTGTCCGTATTTCTACCCGCATCCTTCCCGACCTTGTTTGAGTCTTGCACATCCCGGCATCACGTTCGCACATGCCCTTATCCCCCCCCACGTCATTTCCAACATCACTCCAGTCTCTGCCCGCATCCTCCCCATACCTTTCTATATGCTGCCCGTCTCCCCGCATCCCTCCCGTCTCTTTCCACATTCCTCTTGTACATTCTCGCAACGCTGCCCTCCATACCCGCATCCTTTTCATATCTTCTAGCATCCTTCCCGTCCCTCCCCGCATCCCTCCCGACCCTACCTGAATCCTCTTTTACATTGCGGCATCCCAGTATTACACATCCCAGTATTCCTCCAGTTCATGCCCGCATCCCTACCGTCATTTACCGCATCCCTCTTGTCCCTTCCCGCATCTCTCCCGTCCCTGCCCACGTCCTTCCCTTGCGGGGTTTTTGTACAGCGAATATGAATAGACTTATTTGAAAGATGTCAACAACGCATTTACAAATGTTAACTCTAAGCAGTTATCGATTGTAATTTTTCCTATGAAACGTATTTTTTCGTCAAACATTTGTGAACTTCACGCATAGGACGCAATAACTGGCTCAGATTTTCATGTTTTTTTGTAGTAAATCCCTAATAACTTTTCAACTGTCCGGCCAATTGATATCCAAAATTTCCCAAATTATTCAAAAATAGTTAATTGGAGATGTCACAGAGCCTCAGAAAATTCGGAAAAATTTAATTGGTAAAAATTGAGGCCAAACTGGCAACATTTACAAATGTTAACACGTACCCAGTTGCCGGGTTATTCATAAACCTAAAACGTTTCTCGTTGTTACCTCCTCGTGATGCATAGCGCACATAATGTAGAGACTTTCATTTATAGTGTCGTTATAAGTTGCCCCTGATGTAAATGTCATCCCATCTCCACAATATTTCTCTTTTCCTAGTTCCACCCACTTTCGCCATGGATTTCTGTAGAAGACTGAACCATCCAATCCCATTCGAGCTCTGTTAAAAAATTATTAGAATCGAACCTTTAGTATTCTGAAAACTTATTAGAGTATGCTGAAGGCCCAAGGTATTGAAAAGCAACTATATAACTATAGCCGGATAGGACTGAAAATGTCTAATGCAAATATAAAAATGTATGGATATATACTAAAATATGTAATAATTTGTAATAATAAGTAAGTTACTTGAAGTGCTCATCATGGGTTAAGATTTCTTCAACATTTTTGTCTTTACTATATGGTGTCACGTGTGCCTCAGGTTGTCCCCACAATACTGGACAATTATGATTCCATGTTGGTGGTGAGCGGAGTAAAATTCGAGGCTTAATGTGACGACTTTCAGAAATATTCAAAAGTGTCTGAGGATTTGATGGTTCACGAAAAAGTTTTGGTGTCCAAGATCTATCAGTTGGGATACAACGTTCGAAGAGATCAAATATTTCTTCACGTTGACAGCACTTCCGGATACAAGGTTCTTCTTTTGTACAGGAAGCTTCACAACTTCGGATATACAGACTTGTCTCACTGATTCTGAAAAAATGATTCAAGGTCAATAATTGTCGTAGTCCAACATTTTATTATAAGACATATCGAAGCTACTTTTGGTCCTTATATCCTTTGTTGGGAAAAGGAACCTTATAAAATTATATTATCAAGCCTGTTTCGTGCTCGTGAACTAAATTTTGTTTTAGCGGAAATGTCATCTGTTTCAAATAAAGCATTCAAAAGTCTACGACCTAGAACAAATCATGTCACTAGAATCATTAGAAGAATGTTAATTTTTTTTTAGAAAATTAAAATTCTTGAATATTCTTTCAAAACGTTACTCTCTTAAGTATATCGTCTCAATACANTTTTTTTTTAGAAAATTAAAATTCTTGAATATTCTTTCAAAACGTTACTCTCTTAAGTATATCGTCTCAATACAACATCCAAAAATTTCAAGTTTCAAAAAATTGTTACTTCACAACCCTGATTTGACTCAAATTTATAAGGCACCTGAATTCTCCAGTAAAGGGTATGGAACAAAAGTAACTTCCATGTGTCTTATAATATATTGTCGGACTGTATGTAATATAATGTCATTTTGTTAAATTCATGCCAAGTCATTAATGTTGATTACCCATCGATACAGTATGACTTCGGATGTATGTAATCCGCATACATTCGATTTCCAATTTTCAAATATCCATCATCTTGAAATTCAATGTTATCGGTTTTCATCGAGTATTTCATACTATGACTTTCCTTTACGCATGAAACAAGAGCAGTGGTCAACCTATCAGGAAAGTATGCATTTGTTACTAAGGTCAAAGATTACAAGACATATATTATCATACTATGTGAATATGCTTACTTGACTCTTTTTTGTACTTGGTGATATGTCAGATAACTTGGTATTGTCCATTCTTTCAATTTTTCTTTCTCCTCCAGCGGTTTTATAACATTTGGACACTTTTGATCACCAAAAAACCCTCGTCTGAGGTCACAACATGTATTCAATTCAAGGTAATTTTTACCAATCTCTGACCTCTCTTCAACAATGTCAAAAGTCTGAGATGTAGTGGTCTGAAATATAATACTGAAGCAGATAACTATAGTTGTCAAAAATTTAAATTCGATCTTAGTCCATAAAAAACTTCGTAGGTTTACATTTTTACACATTTCGAAATTTAAAATTTTGTAATGATTTTGATATAATATAAGTTGATTTCCTTACACTATTTAATTAAATAAATAACTGTGAATAAAAATATTGAGTCTGAAATGGAAATAATAATATTGTTTATAAAAAATTTTAGTGGTTTTATAAAGATTTTTCACGATTTATTATAAAATTTCATAGGAAATTGTTCTAGAAAAGTTATTAAGGAAGCTAATTTGNTAAAGATTTTTCACGATTTATTATAAAATTTCATAGGAAATTGTTCTAGAAAAGTTATTAAGGAAGCTAATTTGCCACATTGTGGTCTGAGAATCAACCAGAATAGACTTCAATAAATATGATTTCAATTTGTCTGACTAATCAGGAATGGAAGTGGTATAGGAGTGCTAAATCTGGATCCCATTCCCATTGGCTTCTGACTTCTAGGATTTACCATCAATCAAAACTTGCGAAATTCCTATGTCACAAACATAAGGGAAATCTCAGGAAGAAAATGTTTAGATTCGTCCATATGGAAGCTACAGGACATCCTTTCAGTCATTTCATCAAAACTCGGAAAATTATATTAAACTAAAAAAAAAAATTTTTTTTCATCACTTGAGTCCTTGTACAAGTCATCAAACGTAAAACGCAATAATCAAACTAATAAAAGTCCAAATTAAAAAAAAATGTTTTTTTTTGTTAAAATTGCAACAGCTTGAGCCTTTGCGAATCTGAACATTCTGTTGACATACCTCCACCCCTCCCCCTCCCTCCCCCGCTCCTACTTTTCTAAAGTTAACTTTTTTTTTTACATGTGGTTTTCTTGTTATGAATATGCTGTAAACAGTATACTAATTATTGATGAAAGGTTTAAACTCTATTTACCAATTAATGTCTAATTTTTTTCATTTTTTTTTACTCATTTTGTGGTGACACTATCCGGGCTCTATAATTTACTAAAGTTAAAGTAGGTTATGATGTAATTTGTTTAGTATAGTGATAAGATTNCACTATCCGGGCTCTATAATTTACTAAAGTTAAAGTAGGTTATGATGTAATTTGTTTAGTATAGTGATAAGATTAGACTCTCTTCCTTCCACGTCCAATTTCGCACCCCCAAAATTCAATTTTTGTACTATGGTAAACACTAAACACTCTCACAAAATCAAGAAGATTACCAACGTCCAATTTTTTTATTGAGTTTCTTCGTTAACCTTGATATTACTATTAATCATACTAGACTTATTTAAAAGGAAATGTGCAACCAAAATCTCAGAATGTAGTTAGTATTAAGTATTTCAAATTAGCATGATGGAGACAGACAGACGGACAGGCGGGTGAAAAAATTTTTTATTAACCCTTTCAACTACGTTATTCGCGGTTAATAATTTTTACGCTTAAAAAATCAAAATAATAATAATAATAATAATTAATTCGTCGCTGAACTAATTTTCTTACAAATAAGTAAACTAATTTATGTTTATAATTGCAAACATAAACTTTGGGACGTGAAAACTACCTAAATCATTATTTTCAAAACCACGAAATCCCGGTTTTTCTTCTTATAATAATAATAATAATATTAAAATATATAATTATAGTATTATTATAATATAATGATAAAAATATAATAATAATAATTTATATATAAATAGTTATTAATCTGATGAAGGATAGTTAGGGTCTAAAAAACATCATTTTAGATTATCTAAAAAGATGACAAAATATTACACAAAAAGGCACCATAAAATCTACCAAGATTGGGTAAAAAAAGGTGCTAAAATATTATCAAATGTTACAAAAAGTTTCATACGAAAAAATTTTTTTTAATTTTTTTTTTAATTTTTTTAATTATATGCACTATGTTACAAAAAAATTAAAAAGTCCCACCGTAGAGTTTAGTTAATTTATAGCTGAGGGATAACGATTTTCACTTGAAATTAACGTTGATTTAATTATAATTTAATAAACAGAAGTTATCAACCGACAAAACCGAAATTTGGGGTTTCAATACTTTCTAGTCAAATCTTAATCTTTTTCCACATTAACCATTTGTGTACTTCAAAAACCTTTCATAATAAGCAATTATTTTGAAAATTGGTGAAGAAATAAATTTTCTATGAACGATTGTAGAATTTTTTAATACCTACTTTGAAGGTCAATTTTTCGTCCGTAGAGTAGGTAGTACAGCAAGGTGTTCCCGTATCACCCCCCCCCCCCCCCCCCCCNCACCGACCTACTCACCGACCTAAGTATTTTCATCGACCACCGACCTAAGTCAACATTGTTGCTAAATTACACGGACATGTGAACCTAAGTTTCTCCACCGACCACCGACCCTAAGTCTGCAATGTTGCTACATCCCGCTACACGGAGATGTGAACCTAAGTTTATCCACAGACCACCGACCTAAGTTTGTTGTGTTGCCACATCTCGCACACCCTTTCAAGTTCAAACATGTTGAAACCTGTCATAGCCTACGAACCTAAGTATTCTCATTGCCCACAGTCCATGGACCTAAGAACCTAAGTAATTCACCGATCACCGACCTAAGTTTGCAGTGTTGCCACATCTTGCAAACTTATCCAACCATGTTGAAACCTGTTATAACCTATGAACCTAATTGTTCTGATTGCCCACAGTCCACGTACCTAAGAACCTAAGTAATTCACCAGCCACCGACCTAAGTCTGCGGTGTTGCCACATCCCACAAATTGACAACACCACCACAAGTGATGGTGTTGATGATATTCATTGTGGAGGTGGTGGTGGATGTGTAATACCGGTGCTGGTGCTGGCTTAAAAGTGAGGAGTGAGGAGGAGGAGGAGGAGGGAGAAACCTTATGGTTGTTCAGTGCGCGTTGCCAACGAAACAATGCCTAGTGAAATTTATTTATTCTTTTATAAATATTATTTATGCAATTCATAAGCGCCCATTTTCCTTTAAATTAAATCAGTGTTCAATTAGAATTCAAGGAGGAAGGTCGCTCAATTTTTCGCTCTCTTATTTTCTAATTACGCTCATTACTAATTTAATAGTAATTATTTTTATTAACAGTTTTAATTGTGTTTTTTAAGTTTATTATCACTTTAGTGCATCTAGTGACTGGATAATACTTGAACCAATTGCTGTTAACTCTTGTTCCTGTCAACCTTGTTCCTGACTTGTTCCTGTTCCTGATCTGTTCCTGATCTATTCCTATCATCATTATTAATCACTGTTCCTGATCTGTTCCTGTTCGTTTCCTGTTTCTATCATCCTACCAAGCACTGTTCCTGATCTGTTCCTGTTCCTGACCTGTTTCTATCATCCTACTAAGCACTGTTCCTGATTTATTCTTGTTCCTGACCTGTTCCTGACTGGAATCCTTTCCTAGTATGAAAATTGTTCCTGTGGTATCCGTTACTGAATCTACCTCAAATCTTATTCTGTTCCTGTGTATAAATAACATCCTTATACAAGTTACTTTGTGTTCAGAAACCTATGCTCGTTTTGTAACCAGGAAGCTCGGCCTATAAGTACATCTACCTGGCGCACTCACGACCGTAGAATTCCATTTGGATAAAAGGTACTCTCTTTTCTATTCTCACTAGTTAGCGAATCACAATGGTCCTTTCCGAGTTCGAGAAGCTGAAGAGAGATAGGAAGAATAAGGTGAAGAGGCTGCTGAAGTTTGAGAAGCTTATCCAGGAGAACGCGAACAAGCCGTTGGATGTAATTGACATCAACTACTACCTCAATGAAACTAATATGTTCCGAAAATTTCCCCAGCTAATTGTTGCGTTTCCCATCATGTGTAAAAAATTANTCCGAAAATTTCCCCAGCTAATTGTTGCGTTTCCCATCATGTGTAAAAAATTACACATACCTTAACATTACGAGTTCTCGCGGTCCCACGCCTTGAGTAATCATTTACACATAGGCGAGGTTGTCAACTATTATCTAAAACGTCGCAAGCCAATGCAATTCTGGTTGAAGAGGTTGAGCATCAAAACAAATAATAGTTAGAGATGTTGCGGATAGTCTATCCGATAGATTTGCCGGATATCGGATATCTAGCGTTTTTGCTTGCCGGGTATCGGATATTTGGCGCAAATATATGACACATATATCCGGCGCGGATATCCAACGCGGATATCCGACGAGGCTATCCGACGCGGATATCCGCCATGCTTGCTTGCATAAGCTCCTATTGCACATAAATTTTATTTTAAAAAATGGATAAACTTAGGTTCACATCTCCGTGTAGCGGGATGTAGCAACATTGTAGAATTAGGTCGGTGGTCGGTGGAGAAACTTAGGTTCACATGTCCGTGTAATTTAGCAACAATGTTGACTTAGGTCGGTGNAGGTCGGTGGTCGGTGGAGAAACTTAGGTTCACATGTCCGTGTAATTTAGCAACAATGTTGACTTAGGTCGGTGGTCGGTGAGTAGGTCGGTGGCTTTGAGGGGGGTTAGTACGGGAACACCTTGCTGTACTATCTACTCGTAGCTTAAAAGCCGCACTCAAAATTGGTGTACAAATGAAGATGTGATGGATGGGTATAACTTTGTAATATAGTTTCTCTCAAAATTCCGCCGTGTTTCCGAGATCGTTTTTCAAAGATCAAAAATAAACTTCACGGTGAATGATGGGAAATAAAAAACAATTATTCTAGAGTGCAACATACTCACTAACGAAATAGCATTGAACCCTAGGCAAGATTCACATATTACAATTTTCTAAACAAACATCTTGAAATTGGAGTTGTAAGCGACAGTCATTCAATTGTAATGTTATTTATTCAGTGAACGGCATGCCGTCATCAATCTTCTAACTTAGAACTAGATCTTGGGTAGAATTGAATAACACCATGTTTCTTTCAATTAGTCTATCGCGAATCCAATACTTCACTTTATATTTTTAGTTTCGCTATATCATTTAAAAGAATTTGACTGCATTTATTTCTTTTTTGATTTGGAGAGACCCGTGTTTCATCACAATAAAAAAGTTTGTAGTCTGTGTCCGGAAAGGTTTAATGTGGCGCAAGTTTTACTCATTCTAATGTCAAATTGATCCGAGTAGTTGTCGCCAAATGAAACTTAGTAATTGAAACCCATTTTTTTACTAAACTCCCATTAGCCAATTTCGAAGTGGAGTGGCAGGGCGGCAAAATAAAGACTCGAGTGTCTCTATACCAATTCTTTTGGTTACAAGTTTTCGATCATAGAATAATCATTACTTTCATAAAAGCGATGACAGATTTGTTTAATTACAGAGATTGTAACCGAATCACCATGCAGTTGTTTTGTGTGATGATCAAATGAATTGTTTTCAGTTTGTGGTGGTAGAAGTGTGGATAACCTCTTTACCATTGATACGATTACACCACATACTTTTCACATTTCTAATTGCAATATTTTCCACAAACTCCTTGCTGTTAGGTGTCTCTTCGCTAAACTCCTTGCATACACTCTCCTTCAACTTAATTAGAAACAATTTTTCCTTTAACACTATGTTTTTAGAATTTTCGATGGTAATGTAAATGTGAATAAAAAAATTAGACTTATTGCGAATTAAACTTCAACTTCACCGCCTAAAAGTTTTAATCAGATGACGCGCACATCTCGAAAGGAAAAATAAAAACTTTCGCGGCGAGAACTTCGTGGGCTCAATGCTATTTGGTTCGAGAGTAAGTTGCGTTATTAAATAGCAGATAAAGTGTAATACATGTTTAAAGGGCCTTCAAAATGCCTGCACCTTTTCATGTTGTTTCAGCAAGCAAAGGTTGTTACGCCCCTGTACGCCTGCCATTTTGAAGGACTTATAATTTTGGGTCCGAGAATATACTATTCATTAAATCTAAATGTGTAAAGTAAATTACAATTTTTATTTTTTTGGATTTTTGTATTATGTAATATAGCTAAAAATTCTCACAATTTATTTTCAAAATTCAACCAAACTCTAAAAATTGGTTCGCACCAAATGACTTGCTGGACGTAGGGTAGGGTAAAATTTTTGACTCTCAGATATATTTTATTTTAAATAAATCTTATATTTCCACAAATCCAAAAGTTATATAGTTTTTAATATTGCTATATTTGGTTGAACTTTTCGTCAACTGTCCAATTGAAGTAATCAGACTGAATAAGAAGCCATGGCCAGTATATTAAATTGAAACCCAAAAAAGTCAAGAAAAACATGAGAAAAGCATATTGTTCGAGTGAAAGTGCTTGTTCCTTCCTTTTCAAAAGTACTTTACTTCTTGAAATATTTTTCTTTTCTTTTCGTTTTCGGAGTTTTCGAAGTCTTATAAAGAAACCGTCCAATTCATCATCCATATCTACCCTTTGTTTCGGTAACATTGGCATTTCCATCTTAAAAAAAATTTTTTTTCTTTGATGGTAAGTTAATTTATAATTAAAATTTAATTTAAAAAATATACACATATACTCACCTGTTCCAATTCTATTTCATTTTTATCTTTCTTCACATCATCCGTATCTTCTTCTTCATGATCAGCATGTCTCATAAACACTAAAAGTGTGAACTCAAGTAAAGTTGAAAATACAAAGAATATACAAGCAACCTATAGATTTTAAATAAATTTTTTTTAGTTGTAGTATAAAAAAATAAAAAGTTCATAAGGTATCAACAAAGTTTTGCTTACCATCCAAATATCAATAGCTTTGATATAACTGACAATTGGAGTATTTTCTCTCACTGATGAGAACATTGAGGTAAGTGTGAGTAAAGTTGTCATTGCAATACCTGCAAAAAAAAAGCAAATTCAATAATTTAATATTCATTTTCTAAAAATTGTATAAAAAATTTGAGTAAAAATTTACCAATTCTTGCTTCTACCATTGTCACCGGAATTAAAAAACAGAGCCAAGTTATGACAATGAAGAATATACTAGGTAAATAAGTCTGGATCATGTGATAGCTAAGGCTTCTTCGAGCAAGTATAGTAAATTGAAGAACATCGTAAACTTCTTCTGAAATTATACAATTAATTATAATTGAAAACTAGTTTAACTTTAGGATATTTTGGCGGTATTTTCAAAAAAAAAAGAAAAGAAAAAAGGTTTACTGTAACTTTCTCCTATCAAACTTTCTTCTTCTGTAATATTAAATTTTTGTTGTTTTGAAACTTGAATATCAAAGTTATGTTCATCCCTGTCACTAACAAAAACTCCAACGGGTTCGCTCCAGAAAAGACTCAATTCCTGTTGTGTATGAGAATCTGTGAATTAAAAAAAAATTATGTATTTTTAAAACAGAAAATGAGTTTATTAAAATTTAAATTAATTTTAATATCTTACAGCTACGAATGTTGAAGTCACATTTCTGTGTATCCGCTAATAAACCAAAAAGACAATTTTTGTACAGTATGTCTCAATAAATCTCGCACCCTCTNCATTTCTGTGTATCCGCTAATAAACCAAAAAGACAATTTTTGTACAGTATGTCTCAATAAATCTCGCACCCTCTATATCCACTTTCTTCAAAAAAATTGTAAAGTTTGTTGAGTAATCAACAATATGTGTAATTGTGTATTTGTCAAAATAACAATGCGAAATAGGGTAGTCAAATTTTTTTTAGATAAAGCTTTTCCTTATTTTACCTGGGTAATAATGAAATTCCATTTCANAAATAGGGTAGTCAAATTTTTTTTAGATAAAGCTTTTCCTTATTTTACCTGGGTAATAATGAAATTCCATTTCACAGTCCATCTTAACAGTGATTCTAAAATTAATATAAATATATACTATAAATTAATATAAAGTACTTGTCAATTTTATGAATGTAACAATACAAAAATTACTTATAGTAAAATTACTTACCTTGTTGAGAAAACTATCACACCATATTTACTAACTAGGACTTTGATTGGTTGAACTATGATTGCAGGGCGCGTAATACTCACCACATTTTCTAATTTCAAAAATAAAATTTCGTTCAATTTTAAGAAAAAATTTGAAGCAGTAACCAAATTTGAACAATAATAATTATTGTTATAAAATTACCAATAAACAAATCAGGTTTCCAAATATAACGTAGAAAGGCTGGATCCATTGTTCTAAAACTTTTAACCAATGCGTCATCTGACAGTGAGGTTTCTGATTCACTCAGAAACAATGGTATATTTTCACCGTAGAGTACTGTGTCCACCCAACTTGCTACAAAATCCATTTCAACTGTAATTTCCTATTAATTGTATAATTTTTTAATAAAAATATTGTTTATATTTACTTAAAAAAATTTTTTTTAAGTAAATATTTACCTCGTTTAGCTCATCTACATCTCCAATACTACGAATAAGAACTCTGACGTGAATCTCTAATTTTTTGAAATCGTCATCCGGTATACCATATTGACCTAATTTTGATTTGTTATACGAAGGTACTTCCATTTTTGTGTAACTTGCTGGTATAACAATGTTACCAAATACTCGATCGCCCTTTCTTGCGCGCCCGGCATCACCACCCGCATCCCCCGGCCCATCCCCATCACCTTCACCGTCCACAATAGCCTGCCGCTTTGTCACATGATGTGAACTATGTTTTTTTTCCAGCTGAAAAACTTAATTTATACAAAAAAATATATATATATATTGTGGCGCAGCCAGAAATCCGGCACTTCCCTAGTACTCGGGAATCCTGAAATTAGGAATAGTTTGGAATAAAGTTTAGGGGTAATAAGATTTCCTCTGAGTCCATTCATTTCTCCGTAAGGATGTGTGAACGGGCTTAGGAGAATTCGTTAGAGATAGGAAATGGGCACTCCTTTTGTGGTAAGAAGCGATACCATAAATAGGAGTAAA
>NIPM01000848.1:0-23123 GCA_002738285.1 Holacanthella duospinosa | reverse complement strand
TAGGAGAAGAGCATTCCCTGTAGGAAGGTAGGCTCCTGTTGGAGAAGAGTCGTCACTATAGGAAGGCGAGCTCCTGTAGGAAGAGAAGAGTGTTCCAGTTGGAGACGGAGTTCCTATAGAGAAGGTAACCACTACAGAGACAGTACTCTTAGAGTAGTCCAGTTCCTACAGTAAAGTAACATCATCTCCCTAAGTTAGCTATAGTCTTGGTGAGACATTATCCAAGAACCCAGAACACAAGTAACTGTCTTGTCCCGTAGGTAGAAGAGGCCCCCAACAGTTAGGCACTAGAGTACAGAACTCTAGGTTGAAGAGTATCCCGCCCTGTAGGAGCGAGAGTCTAGAGAGAGACCGGCCTGTAGGTAGAAGAAGAGAACCAGGCCCCGGTAACACCAGTTCCTAAAGAAACCTCTAGGAGAAAGGAACTGAAGACAATAGCAGAGACGGGTTACTCAGCCCAGACCTAACACAACCCAAACTCATCCACTTCACTCTAGGCTTGTATGAAACCAGTAGAGTAGAGAAGACGCTTTAGGTAGAGAAGAAGAAGTGTCTTTAGAGAAGATAACCCAATACTCTAGTAGTTCAGCCTAAAGAGGCAGTCCCGTTCCCGTACTACAGGAAACCAATACTGTAGATACCCCGTGTATCCAAGTCCAATTACTATCATTCCCCATCTCTTTTATTCGAATCCAATGTTATCCTTTTCGTTTCCTTACATTAAATTATCCCAATCAATGCAACGGTACGCCGCGCCACAATATCTTATTATATAAAAATTTTTGATTAATTTTGATAGTATTGTTACCAGAATAAACTGAATATGATGAAAAGGGCGAACAAAAATTTCATTTCCCCAAATTTCGGAGCAAGTTTTCGTCTAGTACTGCGGTTAAAATTTAGGTTACGTACAATGGAACCTATAAGTGGAAATTAGCTTGATAATTTGGCATTTAGATAGTGAATTAATTAGTGTGATCAAACTTTACGGTTTTGGTTGTTTCACCACACAAAAATTAGNCCGGCCCATCCCCATCACCTTCACCGTCCACAATAGCCTGCCGCTTTGTCACATGATGTGAACTATGTTTTTTTCCAGCTGAAAAACTTAATTTATAAAAAAAAATATATATATATATATCTTATTATATAAAAATTTTTGATTAATTTTGATAGTATTGTTACCAGAATAAACTGAATATGATGAAAAGGACGAACAAAAATTTCATTTCCCCAAATTTCGGAGCAAGTTTTCGTCTAGTACTGCGGTTAAAATTTAGGTTACGTACAGTGGAACCTATAAGTGGAAATTAGCTTGATAATATGGCATTTAGATAGTGAATTAATTAGTGTGATCAAACTTTACGGTTTTGGTTGTTTCACCACACAAAAATTAGNATGGCATTTAGATAGTGAATTAATTAGTGTGATCAAACTTTACGGTTTTGGTTGTTTCACCACACAAAAATTAGAAGTTTAAGCGTTGAGTGTGTATGATCTTCTGCACTGTACTTGTCTTTAAATTATTAAATAACTCATTTTACACATACCGACGGAGACGGACGACGCTGGAGTCATAAAATGATTCACAAATGTTGTAAACACAATACAAATCTGTTGAATTATGGAGTGAAGAAGTCATTTAAGTTAAATAACTTGGTTACAGTCATTTTTTGATTAATATACTACAAAAAAGTACTGGAAATTTGTAAATGTTGAGCTAATAAATCTCTTTTTAGTATAGCTCTGTGTCATGTCTTGAATAGATAAAGGTCATGGTACAGGACTTATTAACTGTCATAAACGGAACACATCTGCTACAACATGATTTGCAAATTATAGACTAAAATATCTACTATAGTGAATTTAAAAATAGAATACATTATAAGTCATTAGAGATAGGCAATATTGATACAAATATTAAAATCTTCACTTAATGTAAACATCGGATACGGTGAAAAATAGGCCCGGTTAATTCAAATTTTTATTACAGAGATCCACTGTGTTAAAGTTCAATAATGCAATTCAAAAAATTAATTATTGTAGAATGCCCATATCTGTTGAAGCTCAGATGAGGTTATCGTTGCATGTTTGGTTAGCGACTCATATTTATTTTATTTTATGAGATTATAAACATAATCTCTCTTATAAACATAAATCTCTCTTATAAACATAAAATCTTTTTTATAAACATAAAATTTCTCTTATAAACATATAATCTCTCTTATAAACATAAAAATATCTCTTATAAACANTTTTTTATAAACATAAAATTTCTCTTATAAACATATAATCTCTCTTATAAACATAAAAATATCTCTTATAAACACATAATCTATCTTATAAACATATAATCTCTCTTATAAATATATAATCTCTCTTATAAACAATAATTTCTTTTATGAACTGATTATATTCAACAGATACGTCAAGGAGTACGAATTTTCAATCAATTCTACGAATATTGAAGTTTCCTTCCTATAATTTAAGAAATTTTCAAAAAAGCTTTAGTATTTCCGTTTCCGGTATTGGTATTTTTGTGACAGTTTTAAAAACCAGAACTTAAAACAGCAGAAATGTAAACAATTTGTGCAAAAAAAAATTATTTATAAAAATAATCTCTCGTGAGTTGGAATTATTATGCAAAATATTTATGCACTGTTTTTTTACGTGCCACACAATATAGACATGATCATTGACCCTTTCCAGATACATCCAAGTCTTGCAATAAGGGTGTCCGAAATTTTACTTCATCCAATCAGAATTGAATATTATAGAAATTTTATTCGAATCTCATTAGCCTGAGTTTGAATTTTCATAAATATAACTTTAATAATAAAGATTCAAAAAAAAAATGGAACGTTGCCATTAGGACTGTATAAGGATACTAAACTAAACTCCTCTGCTTCATTTCATTGTTGAATTATCCAGTATCAGTGGTTCACATAATGTGTATTGTTGATTTATTGTTTTCAATTACTAATCTCATTTTCAAAACCGTTCGTTTACCTCCTGGTTCATAGTCCTGCTTAAAAATATCAACCATTCTGTCTTAATAATATTTTATAAAGAGAGATCATAAATGATTGACAAATTGAAGTGGATAAGGATGGTTTTTAGNTTTTATAAAGAGAGATCATAAATGATTGACAAATTGAAGTGGATAAGGATGGTTTTTAGCATCCTTACCTACTTCAAGGTCAGAGCCTCTACTTGGTTACATGAATTTGAAAGTTTAGAACAATAAGTTAGAGTTTTCTTTNTTTTCAAAACCGTTCGTTTACCTCCTGGTTCATAGTCCTGCTTAAAAATATCAACCATTCTGTCTTAATAATATGTTATAAAGAGAGATCATAAATGATTGACAAATTGAAGTGGATAAGGATGGTTTTTAGCATCCTTACCTACTTCAAGGTCAGAGCCTCTACTTGGTTACATGAATTTGAAAGTTTAGAACAATAAGTTAGAGTTTTCTTTTGCCAACACATTCAGGGTGGTATACTAAATGCTTGCTTTCCTGGAAGTGTGAAGCATGACTGCGCAAAGTAAAAAAAGCCAGCGAACTTCAACTCTCACTTTCATCGATATACTTAATGAAAATACTTTCCTTGATTTGCAAAGTTCGCGTTCTTGCTTTACTTTCCCAGGAATGAAGTAAACCAAGAGATAATTTTGACTCGAAAGGCGCCATGTTCAAATTTATTTGAATTTTTAAAGTTAGAAAACAACATTTTTTCATAGTATTGACTTAGTAACTCAGGTCATTGGTTAGTAGGTAAGTAGTGTGCAACAGTGCCGTTTATTCACTCGATCATGAGTGAGTCGAATGAACCAGGTGACCATAAAGATAGGTCTACACCTATCAGAAATGATTGGAAAGAAGTACTTATTGCGTAAGTCCATAGTTTAATCGAAACAAACGGATTGGCTGACTTGTCGAAAAATCCTGACTTCGCCAGACACCATACACCATATAACAGTACCGTAGAACGGGATTACTTTACACAGTGGGTGTGAGTTTACACAGAGTTTAGGAAAAGATATTAAGCTTCTTAACTTTAGCACTAGACAGAATTATAAGCCGAATTATGACTTTATATTAAACANAGGAAAAGATATTAAGCTTCTTAACTTTAGCACTAGACAGAATTATAAGCCGAATTATGACTTTATATTAAACAAAAGTCTTCCAAATACCATGAGTAGGTTTTTGACGTGCCTTTTATTTTTTGGTCTTATGCAAATGGTGATTGTANAAATACCATGAGTAGGTTTTTGACGTGCCTTTTATTTTTTGGTCTTATGCAAATGGTGATTGTACTGGCGGTATGTTTTACTGAAAATTGGTAACCTGAATACGTTTAACTGTGAGATTGTCTTTCGATAACCTGATCGACTTCAAGTTCATATTGGTTGGTTAGTTCAGTGAATAAGCAGAGATATAAAAAATCCACTTTTTGAAATTTGCTTGTCGATCTACGTTATGGAATTAAATGTAAATAGTTAACTCAATATTGAATTTTAGGGGTGAGTTTACACAACCTATTAGTCTGGCAAAATAAATTCGACTATCAGCTGTAATTGAGCTGTAGAGAATGGTTCGTGATTAAAAGCGAAAGCTGGTGCCGCGACGCTAGGTAGACTATTCAACTGAACTGCTGAAGATTCTGCAGAAGCACTTGAGCCATATTTTGAAAAATANCTGCTGAAGATTCTGCAGAAGCACTTGAGCCATATTTTGAAAAATAGGTTGTTGTCCAATTCCTCAATAAAAGTAAGAAACGACATTACATTGGACAGGTAAAGGGGAATGGAGAAAATGAAAATGTCATTGTCAGATTTCTAAGAACAAAAAATGTAAAGCAAAGAGCATTCGTCTAGCCGAGCATCTCCTTGGCCATCTGATCCTCCCGGCATCATTTCTCCGGACACGGTAGCTCCTCTTCCCGTACTCGAACATCCCTGTTGAGTTTCAATGGGGTCTTCTCTTCTAGTTCCTTGGTTCTCCATGACCACCGCAATGGAGTATTCTCTTGATCCAGGCGTTACGTAGGCTGCTAACTCTGGAGGTGGATGAAGTTGAGCGTTTCTTCTTCTTTGCAACCTGTGCGTAATTAATCCTGCTCCGGCACTCGGTGTCCCTCCTGATATTTGGTCAAACCGCCTTCTGTTCCTTAACTGGAAAGCCAACCCTCTCTCAAACAATTGGGCTGCTGCGGTCGCTGTTGGAGAAGCCAACGGCCTATTCTCCCTGCACGGTGTTGAGTAAGGTGTACTGGTATGGATTGGTTCCACCCGATCACACTCTTTCTCTTGATCCAGGATGTTTTCTGAACTCTCAACCCTCTCCCTAAAGTAACAGATACAAATTCTTAATTAAAAACTTTTCTTTGCCAGACCTCCCTCTTATCCTGAACGTCTATAATTTAGATCACACAGATCTCTTCCCTGGTCCTGATCCGCACCTCCTCCCTTCATGAGGTCACTACTCTATTTATTAACCAACTTATATCTTGTTTTTTTTGGCGCAAAACCTAGTCCAAAATTTGATGATTGGGTTATTGGGCCCATCCCCATCCATCGCACCTCTTCCTTACGACAACAGAGCAGGGTTTACCCGATGCGTCTGAAAACACCAAGTAGCAGCTCCCCTACCAGGCCCTCTCCCCATCCTACGTGGACTCCATGTTTTTGATTCATGTGTTTATCCCCCTCCGCTCTTGCTCCTCTAGCCCCAAACCACTCCTGAGCAGCGCAGTGGTCGCCAGGATCACAAGGTTTCATGATGGTTGTCGTCGTGACAAGACCGCGCCCTACGGGGTACAGATGCATCCTGTACGCGGTAGGCTTAACTTCATTGGACTTATTCCTACCTCCATTCTTCTCTTCAGGCCCGTTCTATTTGACTCTACTTGTACATCTATTGCTATACCAGGGGCTATCAGCCTCTAGATGTTACCTGGTTCCCTGGACATTTCGTCCCGAGGTTTCTGTCTACTTGATAACAACTCCACCTTACTATCCTCAGCTTTACCAAAATCCCTATGGCAATCTTTTCGATTCCTACTGGATCACCGGTCGGACTAATACTCCCTAGCTCTACTTCGTAACTTTACTCGCTAACTCCACTTCAAGCTTTCTACCCCCATGAGCTACCGCTCCACTGATGGAACTTCCACTGGTATCTTTAACGTCCTCCCTCAGGACGGAGAAAAAGGGGTCATTCTACTTAATGGTTCTCGAACCAAGCTCTTCCTACAGTACAATTATTGAAACTTATTCTAAGCACTCGGATAGTGTCCTGTAGATTGTCAACCCACAGGAGCAGAAAAATTATTACAGCAGTAGAAACAAATAACATACACAGCTCACACATAGCGAATCTCCAATTTGACCTGGCTAATTCCAAATCCAAATCCATCGTAATAATTGTTTTAAGCTCTATTGTTCAACGAAACAATACGTCCTATGAAACCCAGAATAAGGAAATAGGATAGAATGAGAAATAGAATTATAAGAACGTTAAGCAGAATCAATAAAAGGAAACGTAATACAAGCAACACTTATAAGATAATCATTTTGAATTAAAAGTTAAAGCCAAAGCACCTAATAATCAATTGAGAGAATAATTATAATGATACCTAACCTTTCGTTGACTTGATGTGATCCTCCGAATGAAGAGAGAGATAGTTGATTTCACTAGTTGCACCGTACTTACTTGACCTTTTCCCGGTCAATGCACCATTTTTCCCTTATTAAAGTTTATTCTTTAAATTGTCATTCCGATGGGGTTCGTCTTTTTCCTAATGTATTATTATTATTTAACCCTTTCGGGTTTATTCCGTGTGGGAAAGATTCTGTATGTTCGAACTGGTTTCGGGTAACATAATTTATCTCGTCTTCCGAGATTAATCCAACTTTCCAGATGTAATGTCTGGTTGCCAGATGTTTCCGAGTTCTGGAATTTTGGATGTTCCGCGGATCTCAGATGATCTGCGGGTGATATAGATCCCGACTGATCTAAGGCTCTCACAGACCTGAGATGATCTGCGGATCTCAGAGAACCGGGATGATCTGCAGGTCGTCCAGATCCGAGGTGTTCTGCGGGTAGTACAGAATTGGGATGATCTGCGGATCACAATGATCCGGAATGATCNCGTCCAGATCCGAGGTGTTCTGCGGGTAGTACAGAATTGGGATGATCTGCGGATCACAATGATCCGGAATGATCTGCGGATCACGATGATCCGGGATGATCTGCGGGTAGTATAGATCTGGGATGATTTGCGGATCTCACAGATCTGAGATGCTCTGCGGATCTCACAGATCCGAGATGATCTGCGGATCTCACAGATCCGGGATGATCTGCGGATCACAATGATCCGCGGATCACAATGATCTGCGGATCACGATGATCCGGGATGATCTGCGGATCACACAGATCTAGGATGATCTGCGGATCACACAGATCTTAGGCGCTCAGCGGGTTGGATCGATCTATTACAATAGAGACTATGGGTACCGGACCCGTTCAGAGTCTGGATCTAGTTACCGGACTCGTCCCAAACTTTGGGAGAGTAACTACTCTACTTCGAGGTCTAGTACTGTCGAGGCTTGAGAGGCCACCCCCTACGCTAAATCCTGAAGGGAATATCGAAATCGGTTCTGCAGACTGTGAGAACTCTTTTTCCTGTTTCTGGGGAAGTTGAATAATAGCTTTAATCTGGGGACTCCTATTGTCCTGATCTACGGAGAAGGGGGATCCGGAGTCCACTCTCTGAGATCCCTGGGACTTTTCGATCCGCGGGTGAACTGAGTTCTCCCCGGACTACTCTGCAATCTCCGGATCACTTGATCCGCGAGTGCACTAGGTTCTCCCCGGACTCTCTAGGATCTCCTGATTACTCGATCCGCGGGTGAACTGGGTTCTCCCCGGACTACTCTGGAAGTTCTTTCGTTCAAATAATCCTAGTCTAAGAAACTTACCGGTGGACCAAAATCCACATCTTCCCAATAACTTGAGGTCGGGTTGCATTCCTCCGTTCTGGGGGATTCCGTGGGGGATCAATGAAGTATTGGGTCCCGATGTCCCGAGTGTGATCGGAGCGTCCGGGCCTCTGTTTCCTAACTCCAGGTGCTCCGTCCAGCCCAGCCACACTGGAGGTATCGGAGACCGAGATTACCGAAGATAATGTGTGATGTCAAGGGGATCTCGAAGAACTAAAGTTGCTCGCAGAGATGGTGTTTTGCCACGCGGGACTTCTGACCCTAAGCAGGGATGGAGCCCTGCCGCGTCCACGGTCTTCAAAGGGATGTGGGAACCCTTAACACTACACATAAACCTACTGTTTCGATGGGAAAACCCTGAAGTCTCTCTCTCTCTCTCTCTCTTTGTCTCTTAGGGGATCACACCGACTCCACCACTTGACACAACAATCAAAATGAATCCAACTTTTTCTTGTTTAGCCTAATTATTTATTTCACTCTTCTAATTTTAAGATAATTACTATTGGATTAAGACAATAACTTTTCCTACCTTTACTCTATTTGGACGACAAAGCACTCTAGATGTTCCTAGCCAAAACCTTAAGCGTTGAATGAACCCCTTTCTCTCCCGAGACACAGGAAGGCATCGGTTTTATCCAATCGGGCGATTACGTCATAGGAAACCGAGCTTCCTTTGTCATGAATGCTTTTCCACATTTTGTCGTTAGTACAGATGTACATCCCGGATAACCACATCTGGCATAACTGGTTCAAACCAGTTTAAACCCATGGCTCATTTTCCAAGAAATCGATTTTCGCCACAATATTCTTTTGAGCCGATACATTAAAAGGTAGACGTTTCAAAAGAATATCCAACAATTTCAATTTTTTTAAATCTTTATTTTTGTTCTACTGATCCTAGAGACTTGATTTTATCTACGTCCTATCCTACTTTCTAATGCTTTATGTGCAACTGTCAGCATTTTACCTGAAAAAATTTTTAACTAAAACTTTCCCTACAAAAAAAATTGCTTGCTTTCTCCTGCAAAATGACATGGGTCAATAGTCTCTTCCCGAAGAAATATAACTTATAGTTGGACTGTAGTTTAATTTCCATTTAACCAATTCTGCTCAATTTTGCACAGTGTGGTTTAGGACAAATGTTGACAACCCACCCAAGTTTCATTAAAGTTGGTAAACAATTTGATCGAGTTATCAAAGTGAATTGACCCCATCTTGGAATTATTTTGCGTACTGCATAACACTCATTCTAATTGATTTTTTTTAAAGATTTAAACTCTCACTCTACTCTAAAAACTCGTCAAGAACTCTCAAAACTTATGCTCAAGTCAATCACGCAATAATTTGATTTATTGGTGTCGAGTTGTAAAGAACAATACTTTATAATTTTTCTCAGTCAAACATTTAATAACCTCAGCGCTTAGTTAAACTTACTTGACTTTTTTCTGTACTTGGTGNAAATTTTTCTCAGTCAAACATTTAATAACCTCAGCGCTTAGTTAAACTTACTTGACTTTTTTCTGTACTTGGTGATATGTCAAGTAGCTTGGTATTGTCCATTCTGACAATTTGTCTTTGTCCTCAAGAAATTTTGTAACATTTGGACACTTGATCATCAAAGAACCCTCGTCTGAGGTCACATGTGTTCAATTCGAGCTAATTTTTACCAGTTTCTGACATCTCAACAANATCAAAGAACCCTCGTCTGAGGTCACATGTGTTCAATTCGAGCTAATTTTTACCAGTTTCTGACATCTCAACAATGTTCATATTTTGCGATTATAGTGGACTGAAATACAACACTAAAAAAAACAGCTATAGTTGTCAAAAATTTGAATTGGATGTTATTCGATAAAAAACTTCGTACTAGGCTAATAATGATTTNAACAGCTATAGTTGTCAAAAATTTGAATTGGATGTTATTCGATAAAAAACTTCGTACTAGGCTAATAATGATTTCGATCTAATACAGGTTTATCTCAACTAATCTCAAATTAAAGATTACATAAGCAAAAATAATTAGACTAAATCATGTTCTCTAAACTTAATTAAAGTGTGGTAGATTCACCTAATTAAAAATTGTTCCTCCAAAACTGAAATTCGCTTTTTGTATATGGTTTTATAAAGAATTGTTAGAAATTAAATCTCTTTAAACGAGCTTATACATTGTAACGATGCGTTATTTGGAAAANTTTTATAAAGAATTGTTAGAAATTAAATCTCTTTAAACGAGCTTATACATTGTAACGATGCGTTATTTGGAAAATCGAGATCCTTGTAAGGAGGTGGAGGTTAAGTTTATCATTGATGAGCAGAGGAGTACACTGTAAGACAGCAGGGTGCCTTACGGGGGAAATTGGGGACAAATTAGGGACTTAATAAATTATTTGGGAATGGGAAGGGTATTTTTGGGGTTTCAGGGAAGGGTCGGGATACAATAGGGGTCGGGTTGCGTCAGGCTTGGGGTAGGGAATTGGTTGGGTTTTTGGGGATATCTCTTACTTTAGTTTAATTAATTAATTAAGAGGAAAAATAAAAGGAAAATTAATGGAAAAGGGGATTCAGAGGTCAAGGGGTCATTCACCAACCCTTTAAGGATAGTTATCCAAGAAAATCCGGATCCGAAACGGGCAGGAAAAGTCCGAAAAAATACAGATGACAAGTCACCAAAAAAAGAAAGGTAGGAGAGTAGCAGCAGGATGGGAAGTCGGTTTTAGACTGACTTCCCATTCACTTTTTTCCAAAATGGATGGAGCGTCGGTTTGGGAGAAATTCTCCCACACCGACGAGCCATTCACCTTGAGGGATGGTTTTATTTTGAAACGTGGGAAACGACTTTCCCATCTAACATATGCCCTGGGGTGGGGGAAGCGGCGACCTCACCGCGGAGAAGGATGTTTAAAGAAAGTGGAGAAAAAGGAAGACAATTGGGAATGAGGGGGAGTGGGGATTTGTAAAAATTCAGGGAATTGTCGGGGGTTAGGGGTTGGGATGTTATTGAGTATCTGGGAAGGGACTTAAATGGGGGTGGAGGGTTCATCTATAAAGGAAAAGTGAAACGGGGAAAATAATAAAAAAAAAATAAAATAAAACATGTTAAAGGGATTTAAGGGAGTGTGATCGGGTAAGTTTTGGGGTTGTAGGGACATATTGTTTTTTTGAATGAGAGGGGTGTGCTGCAAGAAAACGTTTCACCTTGTTTACAGGTAATTCGATTTCTTGCGGGAGGTGTGAAGTTTTTTGACGGGGTTGTTTTTTCTTGGGACGAGGAATGTGGGAAACATAACGGTCGAGGGTCGAAGGGTGTCTCTTCGGCGCAAAACACGGGTGTTTGGGTTTGGGGAAATGGAATTTGAGTAGACAATGGGTTCGGGATCGGTTAACAGGATAGCCGGTTCTGAAGCCTTGTCTTTTGAAGGTTTAATGGATGGTAAGGAAGCTTGAGGGGAAAGGGGGGATGGTATTGATGCTTGTATGGGAAAAAATATCGGAATATTGGGATAATTTGGGGCAGCTTTGGTGAGGGAGGTCAGGTTCAGGGTCGGATGGTGGATCAAATTCACTGGGGCCTTCGGGTTCGGAATCAGGGTGGAGTAATGAAAAGGGGTTGTCGCTATACCATGGTTTTACCTGGTGAACGGAAACAACCATGGTTTTCGGGAGTACTGTTTTCGGGATGGTTTGAATCCGAATGTTACCTGGACCCGTATGTTTGATAACTTGATAGGGTCCGTCCCATCGGGGGGCGGAGTTTCTTTGCCAGTCCGGGGGTATTGGAGTGTCGTTGTCAGTACAAACTGTCCTGGTTGGTATGTGACAGGTTTGTGTTGTGAATTGAAAAGGTCTTGGGATTCTTTCTGAATTTGGATAGTTTTGACCCGGGCGTCTGGTATTACTTCCTCTATCCGTTTTTGGGCTACTCGTGACTCGGCATCGTCAAGGTAATCAGCTGGGATAGGAAGGAGGTTGTCGATGCGGAGTCGAGATTCCCTGCCATGGATGAGGAAGTACGAGGAATGACCCGTTGATACACATACTGTGGCATTAATGTTAAATACGACACGGGAAATTTGAATGTCCCAATCTTTTTGATTGGGTTTGAGTGTTTTCGCCAAAGTTTGTTTTAGGGTACCATTGAATCGCTCGTCGATTCCATTTGTTTGCGGGTGGTAAGCGGAGGAACGAATGAGCTCAATTTCGTTCTCCTTCGCAAAGTCCTGAAATTCTTGGGACTGAAAATGGGTACCCTGATCAGTCAGGATTTTCAAGGGAGTGCCATGATTAGCATTTTTTGAAGGGCTGCTATTGCGCGGGCGGAAGTACAAGCGGAAACGGGGTAAGTCTCTAAGAAACGGGTGCACAAACAAGTCGTTGTAAGTGCGTACTCGTTTTTTCGAGCTGTTTTTGGGAGGGGCCAATGAAATCAATCGAGATTTCTTCAAAGGGTTTTAAGGGCGGGGGTTTGGGAAAGCTTTGTCCTACTACTTTTGTGGTGGGTCGGTTAAAAAGTTGACAAGTAGGACAGCTTCGGAGGAATAACATGGTTTGCTTGTACATACGGGGCCAATAGTAGCGGGATTTAACGGTATGCCTAGTCTTGTAAAAGCCAAGATGGCAACCGCTGTGAACGTGAACCTCTAAGAGGACGTCCTGTCAAACTTGTTGGGGAATAACTAGTCGCCATAAACGTCCGAATTCAACGTTGTTACTCTTGAGGAGAATTCCATTCTCATCAAGTTTGAATTCTGAGAGATTCCGGGGTTTTTTTCGAAGCGTGGGACCGTCTGGTGTCGGAGAATTGAGACAGTCAAGGATTTTCTTCAGTTTTGGATCTTGGGACTGAAGTTCCTTGATATTTACACCAGAGAGGGAGCATAGCCGATGGATGTTGGCAACCTGTAGGGAGAACAGGTGCTCTTCGAGGACAAGACGGTCGTGAAATTCCAAAGCGGGATCAACGGGATTTCGGGAGAGGACATCAACATCCGTGTGGGACTTGCAGGAACGGTATTCGATGGTAAAATCGTATGGCTGTAGGCTTAAGGCCCATCTAGCCAAACGACCGTTCGGGTCTTTGAGACTGATAAGGTCACACAGGGAGTGATGGTCGGTGACAACAGTGAAGGGGCGACCGTAAAGGTAAGGGCGAAATCGGTTAAATGCTCGTTCTGCGAAAGCTGCGTGGTAGGGACGTTGTCGGATGGGAGGGGCATCGCCGGTGTCTATGAAATGTTGGGTAACGGGGGTACGGCCAATTTGTTCGGGGGATAGTCAAAAAATATCCTGATAATCGAGGAGAAGTTTTTGAATTTGGGTTCGTTCAGAGGGAGAAAGGTTTGGACCAATTTTAATTTCGGGGAGAAAGTCGGAATTAGGAAGTTCAGACTCGGGATCGGGGGAAAGTGATGAAATTTGCGGGGTAGGGGATTTGACCGATTCCAAATCGTCCATACTGCACTCAATCATCGAGTCAGTAAAAGCCTCAGCCGTACCCAGGAGGTATTGACGAGGAAGTTTCATGGTTTGGTGTGTCAAGTTTGCCACAAATGTGTATCCTTGTCCTTTTGAGACAGAAACCACACATTTGCCCAGCACAAGGTATCGAGAGTGTGCGACTTGACTACGTGGGGTGATGAGAATATCACCGGTGAATTGAGAGGGAATCTCGAATTTTACTCTCCTGGAGGTGTGAGGGCTTACGAGGATGGGTTTTTGGACTCTTACAGTAGATACTAGTGTAGTATCTGTGGAATCGTCATCGGGGACAATCGTGAGAACGGAGGACAAGTCTGATGTAAACTGGATGAGTGGTTCCATGGAAATTTTTTCAATTTCCGGTACGGAAAACTCAATTACCGGATCTGGTAAAAGGGTAAGTTCCGGGGTTATGTCTTTTGTAACTTGGACTGTTGCTAGTATTTGGTAGGGTGAACGAATTGGGTTGCTAGGTCCGATAATTTGGATTGGAAATTCGGGGTCTGTTAAGGAGCCTTGGGCGATGGCTTCGTTCTCGCAATCGAGAATTATGTGGTTGGATTGGAAAAACTCCATACCCAGCACAATCTGGTTGCTTAATCCGGGGATAATGAAACAGGATTCGGTAAATGATTTTTCTCCTATACGGAAAGTGAGTTGGGATACTTCGCTAATAGTGAAGACATTGGACTTATGGATGGACAAATGAAAGGTAAAGGGAACTACAGTGCGTTTGGAAGCTTCAGCCTCGGGGAGTAAACGTAAAAAGTCTTCTCTCACAGCGGAGATGGAAGCGCCAGAGTCTATGAGTGCATTGAAACTAAAGTTTCCAATGTGTACGGGGTAACGGAAAACAACGGATGCAGGTCGGTGGTTAAGTGGAGTTGCGTCCGTCCAAACGGTTGCTCCGTATTCAGAATCAGAATTGTCAGGGAATTGCAACTTCGGGCCGATGACATGCTGGAAGGTTGCAATTACATTGGGTGTCGTCAAAATCGGTGGGTCTGTCTTACAAGGATTCTCTGGCACTATAGACTTGGCCTTAGTCTTATAGTCCGAGAAATCCAAACTCATTAAAGGAACAGGTGGGGGAAGATTTTTGTAATTGTGGGGTTTGAACAAACCATATCGAAATGGTCTGGATGGTCCTCCGGCTCGAACCGGAAGGATCCCGGTGTATCCGACGCTTCGACTTGCTCGGATACGGGAAACGGATGTTGCAATCTCAATCGGAAAAATCGGTTGCTTGCAAGTCTTGGACGTAAATTTCGGAAAAATTGGGAATAGGGGTGGAATAGGTTTATTTAGAGGGGATTTGGATGGTAAAGGGAGGTGCGGGGAAGTGACACAAGAGAAGGGTATGGGTACAGTAGTTTGGGAGATTTCGGGGCTTGTTGGTTTGGAATTGTTGGGATTGAGTATGTGAGGGTTATTGGGGGTTTTTGGTATGGTGGAAAGCTGGCAAGCCTGGCGCTCCTGTTGCGTCAGGCTTGTCAGTTTTCCGACGGTTTATGGGTATTTGGGTTTGAGGGGTATGTGGGTAAGTTTGGAATTGGTTGTTGTTGTGGTATGTAAGGTGGGTAATGGTAAGGGGTTTGTCGGTAGGGTTGATATGGGTTGTATTGGGGCATGGGTTGATAGTATGATTGTGGTGAGAAAAGGGTGTCTCATTCGTGGCTGTTGGTTATTTGGTCGTGATTGAGGAGGTGGGTAGTTAGGATTTGGGCGGTTGGTTGTTGTTTGGAGATGAGGGTATTTTTTGAAGCAGTGGCGTTCTATATGACCCACTCTCTTACAATGATGACAGATAAATCTGCCATCAGGGGTTTTACCTGTATTTGGGTGAAAATCGGGGGTCGGGGAAGTTGGGAGGGTGGTTGTATGTCCATCTCCATAAGAGATGGTCGCTCATGTTTGGGGTTGAAGGGATGAGATAGTTTTGGCAATTTGGGACTGTGTACCTCGTTGTACCTTCGAAGTTTTGCCAAAAAGTCGACTGGGGATTCCATGGGGACTAGGGCTAGGGCTTCCCGGATAGTAGTGGAACACCCTTTCAACAACTTTTCGACCTTCATCTCGTCAGTCATCTTGGGATTGATGGCGCGGAGAAATTTGACTTTACGGGCAACGTATGTCTCAGCATCGTCGCCTAGCTGGTATGTGAGTCCACGATTCTGTCGACGAAACTCTGACAAACGGGACTTTGGGTCGAAAAATACCTTGAAGTCTCTTCCGATTGCTCTCCAAATTCCCTTAATGGATTTGTTTGGGTCAGCTAGGAAGGTTTTGTAACTGGACCAGTTGGATGTGAACCAGGTTTTTGCATTACCGTCCAACAACCGGTCAAAGTTGTTGACGATAAATTTTTCGTCATAACCCAGGGATTCTAAATCAGTATTGAAGCGTTCGAAGTATTCCTCAGGATCTCCAGAACCATCGAATCTCCTAAGGTATTGGAGAGCACTGTTGATGTTAAGGTCGGGGCGTTTGGGTTGTGGGGTAGGAATAGTTAGAAAATTGGTCGGGGAAGAAGAACTATTTCGAGAAAGATTGGAAGCTAGTTTTCTACGGTCTCGGGTTTGGGTATTGGGAAGGCGACGGTTAGGAGTAGGGTGTATGTTGGGTTCCGGGATTCGCGAGTTAATTTCTGGGAAATCAATTAGGGATCGTTCGTGAGGAGGGGATGGAGTAGTAGATTGAGGAGGCGCGGTGGTTTGGGTTAAAATAGAAGCGGTAATTGGTAGGGTTTGGGAAATGGGACGAAAGGATGATTGAGCCGCTCTTCCCTGCATCCACATATCAGCTAGTGCGGGGTTTCTCCTTTGGAGAACGTGAGGTGTGTAGTTTAGTGAATCTCTTGGAGGTACCGAAAACTCCCTCTGCTCCCTACTTATAGGGATAGGGGGTTCAGTAATTCCTCTCATTGAGCGGGGTAAGTATGGTGCACCCACGTGGTCACGTTCCTCATCGTGCGTGGAGATAGGGTCAACAGGGCTTGTTGCGCGGGAGATATGGGTATGTTGATTGTTTAGTTTTAGAATTAGGGATTAGAATGGTTAACCTGGAAATTGTTTGAAAAAATGTGGAAAAATGGAGATGCAATTGGATAGAGAATGTAATTTAGGGAATTTAGGGTTGTGAGAAATGGTAGGGAGTAAATAAAAATTAAATTGGAATTATTTTTGAATGTTTGGGATGAGTTTAGGAAAATTTAGAAATTAATTGAATAGTCGGGGATATAATTATGTAGGAAGGTGAAATTATTTCTGGGTATTAACGGTAATTTGGGGTGGGGTTGGTAATAAATTGGACGGTTTGGTAAGAAATTTGTTCGAATTCTATTTTTAAAAGAACTTTGATAACCAATTTTGAAGAAATTGGAACAATTTAGCTTGCTTGGTACAGTTTTGTTGTAAATTAGAAATTATTAATATGAATTAAGGGTAAAAGGGATTGTTTTCGGGGATTAAGGGTAGTTAATCAATTGATAAAAAAAATTTTTTGTAATATGCGGGATTGACGGGAGGGATGCCCAGCTACGTTGGGCGCGGGGTAGTAACAATTGTAAATTTTTCGGCTTATTCGTACGGTTTAAGGAAGGGGATCAATGTATGCTAATGATTGGGTTGCTTCGGGGTTGGTTTTAATGAAATCCAAGTTACTAACTCCGAATTTGGGTTTAGAAATCCAAATTCGGATTTATTTTAATGAAAAAAGATAATTACTTAAGGTAGATATGACAGAGATGCTGTAGTATGCGACATAAATAAATCAAAAATGAAGAAAATCCTACAATTTTATTATTCTAAAAAGATGACCTGTAAAGTTAGAACCCCAAGTGATTTTACCGTGGAAGGGGATTGAAAAATCGGGCATGACCCTTGGGCGATATTTGAAAAATTGTATGCTCAAAAGCCCGTGGCTTTATGCAACGTACTAACTACCCTCAAGATTTTTGCGAATAAAAATAAAAATATTACTATTATTTTAACATTCCTGGAAGTCTGCTGACTCCCTAACCGTAAGAATAATATTTAATGAGTTGCCGGGCGAGGGGATCTCGTCGCTTGCAGTAGAGGTAGCTGTCGTCGTCCTCTCCTGCGGAGGAATGAACCCGAATTTGACGATTCGGGTTTTCCGACAAGTAGACCAATAAAAAGAAAAACTAAAAAAACAAACTAATGAGAAAAAAAATTAAATCTCCAAAAGACTCGCCGTCTTATGTAAGACAGCAGGGTGCCTTACGGGGGAAATTGGGGACAAATTAGGGACTTAATAAATTATTTGGGAATGGGAAGGGTATTTTTGGGGTTTCAGGGAAGGGTCGGGATACAATAGGGGTCGGGTTGCTTCCAGGTTGGGGTAGGGAATTGGTTGGGTTTTTGAGGATATCTCTTACTTTAGTTTAATTAATTAATTAAGGGGTAAATAAGGGGGAAATTAATGGAAAAGGGGATTCAGAGGTCAAGGGGTCACTCACCAACCCTTTAAGGATAGTTATCCAAGAAAATCCGGATCCGAAACGGGCAGGAAAAGTCCGAAAAAATACAGATGACAAATCACCAAAAAAAGAAAGGTAGGAGAGTAGCAGCAGGATGGGAAGTCGGTTTTAGACTGACTTCCCATTCACTTTTTTCCAAAATGGATGGAGCGTCGGTTTGGGAGAAATTCTCCCACACCGACGAGCCATTCACCTTGAGGGATGGTTTTATTTTTTAAAGAAAGTGGGAAACGACTTTCCCATCTAACAACACTCAGCGTCATTTTCCTTATGAGCATCTCAAACACGAATCGTGATCACGATCACGGTCTAGCTATCGAACACTCATAAGGAATAAACTGACTCCAGACTTGTATAAAAAAGCGGGAAAATGTGAGGTACTCCATACTCGAAAATNACTCATAAGGAATAAACTGACTCCAGACTTGTATAAAAAAGCGGGAAAATGTGAGGTACTCCATACTCGAAAATAATAATTAAGAAATTAACACATGCTGTTGATTCACTGAAAATTAAAAAAAATTATGAAATAGTTAAATTTTAAAATCTTTCTACTTTTTAAATTAAATTCTTAATAAACGATTTATTCATTTCTTTGACATAGGTCACTGGTGACCTCCAATTATTCCAAACTTTATAACCATTTTTCGCTGAAATTAAAAATTAAATGCTTAATATAAATAGTAAATCTATGTATTTGAAACCTGCCGTAAACAAAAAGTCGAGACCATGGCGATTCCAATGTTTGTTTCCAACTGGTGATCGGTCATGACCTTCGTTTTAAGACAAACTCGGTTATTAGGTCAGAAAAAATTTCGTTTGCTTTGTGTGAATGTATTTAGTATGGGTGAGAGAAGGTTTATAAGACCATACATTTCGCGTTTATAATTGTGTTTAGTAACTAGTTATAAGACCCGAAATTCTTAGTAGGTGGTTTAATTATGTTTTATAGTGAGGAAAACCTCAACCACATCTCATGTTCGACATCATCCATCAACGAAATAACCATTCTTGTTTGTTTTATGATTTTAAATTAATTTGATGAAAAGAGGTAGCGTAGGCTCTTCACTGGGATGACGCTAATTAGGTAGTGTATACTCAGTACAGGTCAGGTGCCCCATCCGAACATAAACACATACATACTCAACCCGAGTNTAATTAGGTAGTGTATACTCAGTACAGGTCAGGTGCCCCATCCGAACATAAACACATACATACTCAACCCGAGTATTTATATTCTGTAGAAATCCTGTCTAAAATGTTTCCTGACGAAATGATTCTCTCTTCTTCGACATAGGTCATACATAGACATTACTATTGAATTAATCGTGTACAATCGATTACGCACAAATCCTGTCTGAAAGAAACCGCTAGAGAAAATTCAGCAAACTCTATGCATAAAATATTATGCTGAGGCAACCTGCCAGAATCAATTCTACAGGAACTGTCAATGATTTTTTATGTAGAACAAATTAGACAGATTCGAAGAAAATCTCCGTATGTGGCATTACATTGTTTGTTACTTTCTCCAATCATTATCTGGAGAAAAAGTAACATTGACCAAATTGTAAAAAAAAAATTAACCAGTATTGTCCCTAATGGGCTAAGTTTGCAACTCTTTTCGTAAGATTGAACTTGACCAGAAGTAATTATACTACGGATTCTTTCTTAAATCTTGCTAACCAACATGCATCTCTCGGGTCTTATTTATCGTCAGATTAGCAGAATTTCATGACGATTAAGGAAACGATTTCAGAAGGTTTTCAAGTTTTTAGAAAAAAGTTTTACGAAAGAATTTCGCAGAATTTTTTTAACATTATTTCTTAAAATATTTTTCAAATGCTACTAAAGCTATAGTTAATTTCAAGTTTTGCATATGTTAGTAATCTCTATTATACCGACTTTAATTGTTTAATTATTGAAATATAAAATAGTTTATTTTTTGAAATTTATAAACAGTAAAAAAAATTTTTTTTTTCATTTTAGCAAGATTTTTATTTTTTACAAGACTTTTTATTCTTTTATCAAGATTTTGAGTATTTTTTTAATCGGAAAGGATTTATGGCCTCAACATTGTTTTTCAATTTTTTGTTATCTTTGGCAAGATTTTTACCATTTTTGGTAAAGTGAGTTCTATTGAGTGGTGGTGGGTTCGAAGCTGATAGATGTTATTGAGTTTAGAAAAGTGACGAATGGTTTTTTTTTCACTTTCCAATTCCCTGATGAACCCTTTAGACAGAAATTATTCGCCAAGCTTGTCTAATGAATTCTACAGACTATAGGGCCATAAATAGACAGAAGTTTCTACATAACGTTGTACACAGCCTGTGTAGAATTTAAAAACTCGGGAATTTAATTAGGCAAATCCTCAAGATCATCGGAAAGTAAAGACGTAAAAGTGCGAATTTTACGCAGTTACATATTTATCACTTACAGATCCCGAAATTAGCCTAAAGACTCTCTGCAATACTGACGGAGTGTCATTGATCGGATTTGCAAGAAACGAATTTGAATTGGGCTTATCATTGGTGTTGCTTAGGTAGTGTCTACATGCTACAGAGCCTCCTCCTAAGATACATTCATGCGGATAATAATTTGTTTCAACAATTTAGTTAATTTATTAGAAGTTTATAAATTGTTACTTTCCTTAAACTCGAGATTTCGAAATAATGACTTTGAAGTCATTCTCATTTCCCCGTCTACTGACAACTTTGATTTGACGTACTTTATGGGTAGCCGGAAACCTTATAAGTACACCTACCATTGCTTTTTACAAGTTGTGTAAAGAACAATGAAATTTTATAACAAGTTGTTGATGAAGAAAGAAAAAGTAGTATTAACTATCCGGACGTATAGAGTTACTACAATCTGAATATATTTCTCTCAAAGATTTGAGTCCGCTTCTTCTGCAGATTTTGAAATTCTGGATATATTTGTTTCATTTTTCGAATTCAGTGCAGCCGTTTCTGAATGGACGGTTGTACCACGTGGACTCCATTTATCCTTACAGAGAGAGAGAAGGAGCCGTGCAGGGTATACGACAGCTACAATTGAATTGAAAGCGATATAGCTAAAAAANTTACAGAGAGAGAGAAGGAGCCGTGCAGGGTATACGACAGCTACAATTGAATTGAAAGCGATATAGCTAAAAAAAGTAGAAAAAAATTCTAAAGTTTTGTCATACGTCTTAGGACAGGGTATTTATCATGCAAAGAATTGATNTAAAAAAGTAGAAAAAAATTCTAAAGTTTTGTCATACGTCTTAGGACAGGGTATTTATCATGCAAAGAATTGATGACTTCATGCTTGAACACAAAAATGATAAAGATGAGAATTGGCTGGAAGACGTTGAGCGTGTCGAGTATTTGGACATACCACGGAGTATGCGCACCGCCGATTGAAACTATAAAAAATTCATAATTCAACACAAACTTATTAGGAGATACTTTTGATTTGAAACTTACAACTAAAATGCAATAAAGTCACCCAATATGACATCAATAGAATACTCCGACATAGAATTAAATTAAAAGAAATGGATTAAAGGACTTTGAAACTAGAAATATATANCATCAATAGAATACTCCGACATAGAATTAAATTAAAAGAAATGGATTAAAGGACTTTGAAACTAGAAATATATATTTCTGAGAAGTTATTATTTAATGTACCTGAGTAGCTCCACGATCCAGAGCATTCCAGCGACGATGAAGAGNATATTTCTGAGAAGTTATTATTTAATGTACCTGAGTAGCTCCACGATCCAGAGCATTCCAGCGACGATGAAGAGCTTGACGAAAAGTGTAAATCTGATGTAGAAAAAACAACGACAATAAAATCATACTACAAATTTAAAATCAAATTTTAAAAATTTGCTTACGATTGTCGATTTTTTTGGATATTTTTTCTCGCTAGTTTCGTACTTTGCTGATACCTATAAAGGGTCCAAGCGGTGAGTCCAAAAAAAGAAGCATTTGTTACGAAGAGTATAGCGGTAGGGATGTAGAGATACTCAAGAACAGAGTATCGACTGATGTAACAAAATGATTCTGTAACAATTTATACATCAATTTTAATAAGAAAATCTCGTAATATAATCTATATAATTAAAAAAAGATATACCTACCTCCATACATCGGTACTTTTACTGTCGTATTCTCATCTTTTCTGAAAAAATAATCAAGAATCAGATTGGAAAAAGTTTCCAAATTTTGACCCCATTCTTGATAACTTATAAAGTGAAAGAAGCTGAAGTATGCAACTCTGTGAAGGGTCAAAGTGTCAAAGTGATTACAAAAAAATCTAAATTACTCATATATATTGTTGAGAATCCACGACATCAAGACAAAAGCAAATGGAAATCCCCATCCAAATAGTGAATAAAATCCAAATCTTGTCAATCCTCTCTTGTTACTAGCCATTGAAATTGACCTGAAGGTCAACCAAAGGTCAAAACTCAGTACNAATCCTCTCTTGTTACTAGCCATTGAAATTGACCTGAAGGTCAACCAAAGGTCAAAACTCAGTACGAACAACCTATAAATACAAAAAGTATAATATTATACACATATACAGTGTATTGATTTAGGGTAAGAATAAATCAAACCAGGAGAAAACTGCTAGAAAGAAGTAATGTGCTGCAATTCCTACAAATTTACAGAGGTTTGGATAATTTTCATGTATTAATTTATCTTCTTTTGTCAGATGAGCAATTCCTAGAAGAATAAAAAGGAAAAACACTGCTGTCGAATGTGACATTGTTGTCCAACTATGAATATTTTTATCTAGGAGAAGGAAATAAACAATGACTGTGAGGAGAGCAAACATGGAAGAACCAATCGCCAAAGCCGCGTAGTATCGAGAAGCTTGAAGTTCCTAAAAATTCAAAGTTTTTATGATTACATCGAATGATTTGATCAACCTGCGAAGTGCGTGCGGCGTCCCAATCTTTGGGTGCGTGAAGTGTAAAAATGTAAAGAATGGCCATTGACNCTGCGAAGTGCGTGCGGCGTCCCAATCTTTGGGTGCGTGAAGTGTAAAAATGTAAAGAATGGCCATTGACCTTTCGGCAGCGACGCCGTTAACATTTGTAAATACGCTGTTGACAAGACAGGTATCTACAATAAGGGTTCTTCCAATT